>PVJH01014405.1:0-50284 GCA_004026705.1 Nesogale talazaci
GGATGAGTCAAAGGGTGCCAGGGGACGAGGTAGCACCCACTTTACAAAGGCTAGGACCCTGGGTGCAGGGAGAAGCGGCTGTGGGCAGAGGCACTGCCAGCCCTCTTGGGTGGCCAGGGTTGGTGCTGTGGTAGTGGTAGGGGTGGGAGGTGGGGGGTCTCAGAACCCGGAGAGAGGGGCTCTAACTCTTTGACGCCAAGTGACAGAACCTTAGGGTGGCCAAGCCTTACCGTTTTTTTCGTGGATCTGCACCAAGGACTTGTAGGACTGCTGTGCTCTCGTCAGACTGTACTGAGACTGCAGAGTGGAAGCCGCCCATCAGGCCGCAGCCCGCTGCCCCGGCCCCCCGCGCCCCCTCCAGCCCACTCTGCTGGGCCACCCGCCCAGGCCACACCCTCCGGGGCCCAGTTTCTTACTTTGTTGGCTCCAAACTGCACGCGCGCTTTCCCCTTGACCAGTGTGGCGCTGATCTGCATGATGACCGACTCGATGGAGTAGGCGCTGCTCCAGCCCTGCCGCGCACAGAGCCGGCCGTCAGACCGCTGTGGCCCAGTGGGGGCTGCTGGCCCGACTCTGGCCACTCACTGCCCACAGAGCTCGCACCCACGTGCCAGGGCAGCCTGAAAGGGTCCCCTGATGCCCACCAGCCGGCCCGTAGGGGTGTGGACGTGGTCAAGCTCACCTAACCCGCCCCCCACCCCCCAGTGAGAGCGAGCGAGCGAATTCACCTGCTTAGTGAGGAGTTCCATGCAGATGGCACCTCCACCCAGCACGTACCTGTGGAAGAAAGGTCAACCAGCTCCACGACAGGCCCGAGCGGTAAGGCCAGCCCTGCCCCGCCCTCTACCCATGACTCACCCTCCGGAAAGGACTGGAGACACAACCCTGACGAACGGTGGGTCGAAGGGAAAGTTATCCTGAGAGAGAGGGAGATGCCATGAGGAAGGGCACACACTAAAACACCAGGGCACCCCGCACTGGGGAGTGGGGAGAGGGGCTGCCAAGGCGGCAGCCTCACCTTAAAGGAAAAGTTCAGCAAGATGAAGTCAGCGCCCTCTTTCTCTTTGAGGATCTGGAGGTCATTGTGCAAAGCGCTGTCCTGGTCAACTCTGAGAGAGCAAGGGTCCGGGGTCAGTCGCGAGGCCAACCCACAACCGGTGGGCCGAGGAGCTGCCCTGGAGGTGTCCCCCGCAGCAGCTCCGACCACAGCACCCCTCCACTGCCGGTCCAGCCCCGGGGGAAGCCCCACTCACTTGAGGAGTTTGACATTCCAATCATACAGACTGTCATTCACGAGTTCCACTGCATAGTTTCCTGGAAGGAGGAGGAAGAGGACAGGTGTGACAGGTCCCCAGGCAGATCCCTCCCCCAGGAGGAGAGAAAAGGACCGAAGGCCTCAGGGCCACCCCGAGGGGATGAGCCACGGCTCCTTTCTTGGTTGGAAAACTTCATAAGCACCCTGCATCCCAGAACCCACTGGGGCACCCACACAAAAAATACACAGGCCTTCCCTCTCGCTCATGAAGCCCCAAAGTGGACTCACCGCCTTTGTAACTCTGTGATCGGTAAATATCCCTGAGCTCCTTCATCAGCCGGTCAGTGGCCTGCACCGAGCCAGACACCGCACCCTGCAGAGGGGGAGGGGAGGCGGCGAGACAGGCATGTCCCAGGGATTAGGGAGGCATGTCCTTGTCCCTAGGGGTTTGCCCAGGACTTAGACCCATTAGACACACCCGCAATCCATAACTGCTCCCCTATGAACAACGAGTGACAGCCTGCCACCTCCCAGCGGGACCCCACCACCCACTCTGCCCAGCCTCGCTTCCCTAGAGGGCACGTACATTTAAGTAATCTTGCCTCTGGTTCTTTTTTATTTTCTCTAATATGGCCAAGTTTTCTTTCCCAATGCCGTCGTCTTCGGACTTCTTGCCCTCGGCTGGCTCCTCCTCTTTCATCTCATAGTGATCTAGGTCTTCCGTGTCCTGACGGCGGGGGAGAGGGGGGAGGAAACCAACGGGGGCTGCGGCAGGGCCATCCTCTCCCAGTCCCGTCTGGCCAAGAGCCTCAAGGCCAGGAGGCGGCAGTCTATGAACACGCCACCATTCCCCTTTTCTGGGGCATCGCCTGCCTGCCTCCCGTCTAAACTAGCAAGACAAACGGCCTCTCCTGTTCGGGTTTTCCCGAGCTCTGGGAAGGACTGAAGGCAGAGATGTGTCCTCCAGGCCGACGTGCTCCAAGAATCCACAAAACTCTCCCCTGGCAGCCCAGATGCTCCCCAGGTTCCCAGCAGTGACTGACCCAGCACTGACTCACAGCTCGGATTCCACTAGTGACCACTGCCCTCCAGAACGCACAGGGCCTCGGTGTGGAGGGGAAACCGGAGTTGAGATGTGCCCTCCAGGAACAGGCTCAGAGAGACGCTACCACTGAAGCGGCAAGGAGAGGTGGGGGGGCTTGACAGGGGAGGCCTGTGTCCCCCCGCTGAGGCAGCAGCTCACCAGACCCAAGCAGAGAAGGCCACGTCTGGGGTCCAAGCCCTCAGTGAGAAATGGGGTCGGGGGGCGGTGTGCCAAGGGGGCCATGTCTTGGAGGACTGAGCTTCATGGATCGCCAGCTCCAGGTGGCCTCTGAGACTCTGACAAGGTTTCAGAAGTGGCAGATCTGGGCTGTGTTCCCCTGCTTCACGAGAAGCGAGCCCGCTCACCTCCACACCTAGTCACTGACCAGACGGAAGGTTCCCACTCTGACTGCCCACCCCCCATTCCAGGCGGTAGACACACCACCTTCCTCGTTTCACTCAGCCATCACCCACGCTCTCCTGGTTCCCCACTCTCTAGACCAGGAAGCTGAGGTCTGCTGAGGGCAATTGTCGCACCCAATCAGGCAACTCTTGGTCGAGACAAGGTTTCTCGCTGGCGCTGAAAGCAAGTCCTAGGTCTTTAACTCGACTCTTCTGAGTGGTTTTTGTCTTTGCAGATCAGGAGGAGGACTGACCACCTGTCACGTACTATACGTAACACATCGTGCACCTGCAGCACAACCTGCAGGCGGGGATACTTTGTACATCTGCAAACCGCAGCTTGGGGGGCCTGGGGGATGAGCGCAGTGGGAGAGCGGGACGCGGTCTGACACGTTTGCTGGAGCAGCTCTGTACTTGACCCTGCAGCAGGCGGGCCGGCCACGCCAGGCCAGTGAGTCTGCCCCGATGCCCTTGACTTGTCCCTCCAGCGGTTCTCGTCCTGCCTCTACACCTGGGCGATCCATGCTGTTGTCAAAAAGGGCTCCCTGGCCCCGTGGAGTCTGTGCCTCCCCGGGAGCAAGCCTACCTCAGGCATCTCCTCATCTTCATCTTCTGAGGACACATCTTCCTGTGTGCACTGCGGCAGGGAGGGGAAGACCGGTGTCAGAATCCCTGGGGCCTCTGGGAAGCAGCCCCTACCTGGCCCCAGGGCTGGATACGGCATGCCCCAGGCTGCCGGCCCCTCCCCCGGCCAGAGTGCAAGCTCTAGTCCAGGGAGCGCCTCTGCCAAACGCCCACCTACGCCGTCCACCGGCCTAACGCAGGTTTGGTGGCACTGGGGGTATTGGCATGTTACCCGCAACGCTCGTCGCTGCCCCCCCCCCCTCCCCCCCAAGCTGCCCCACGTCTGTTCCTGTCAAGATCACATTCCCGAAACCATCCACCAGTCGGGGTGGGGTAGGGTGTTTCCCAGATGCCTCGGGGTCCAAGAGAAGCAAAGAATTAGTTTCTGCCATCCACTTCACAAATCTCGGTTTAATTTCCCCCAAGCTTTTTTTCCCCTAGACTAAAATTATATTCCAAGTTCAAAATGAAGGGCCTGGGTCCCAGTGGCCACCAACTGGTACTACACACGTTCCCCTCCCTCTCCAAGGGAGAGAGGCCCCTGAGAGCGCACTCCACCAAGCACCCCAGAGCTGGGAGCGACTCGGCCAAGAGTCAGGGCACGGGCATGTGTCTAGAGCGGGGTGGGGTGGGGTGGGGAGAGACTACTGCAGCGTCTCCTCAGTGAACAAGTGTTTCAACCGAGGCAGTCAGAGGAGCAGCACCTGGGCCAAGCTCCCCCCGATGCCCGCGCTCACCTGCTCGGCTGGCAAGGGCTGGTCCAGCATCTCCACATCTGGGTGCTGTGGGAGGTTGTAGAGTTTGCACAGGTCGGAGATGATTCTCTTCAGATGCTGTAAGAGCTGGGGGGGACGGGGGGGACGCCATGGACCACAGAGTGGTATCGAATATGTACCCACCCCCACCCCAAACTGGGCAGGTGGTTGGATGAGCTAAGAGCCGAAGCCCCAACCAGGCACCTAGTTCTCTAACCCCGCCGGACCGCCCGCGTGGCTGTGGGAGCGAGTGTCGGACAGGGGTTTCCCGTGACGTTCCCAGCCCTACGGCCCCTAAGGAGACGACCCCCGCCATCTATTTCCCAGGTACCACTCCAAGACCGGGAGGTCACAGGTCAAATGCCCGTTCCCCAGCCTTCTTACCAAGGTGTTCCCTTTTTTAATGTCCACCAGCCTCTCCAAGACAGCGGCCAAGTTAGGGTCATCCGACTCCACAGACCAGATGGGGGGCACAGCAGGGTATGACTCCTGAGGGGAGAGGGGCGGGGAGAGCAGTCAGAATGGGGGATTCTGGGGAAAAGGTCAGGTTTGGCCACAACCTGTACACCCCCCACCCCCACCCCCCCAGCTCAGCACCTAAGTCCTAGACTGGGAGAAGCCTCTGGGCGGGCACGTTTGAACCTTCCTCCTTGCCTGAGAGCGAGCAGCAGAGCTGACAGCGGAGGAGTCCCGCTTTGCTGGCAGAGCGGAAGGTCTCCTGATTGAGGGCACTGCCCACAGCCCCGAGCCATACCAAGGACGGCCCTTCCTGCCTCTCCAACTCCCACCATGCAAGGAAGGATCTGCTCATCATCCTCACACCCATGTCAAGAAAGCAAGCGGTTCCCTTCCACCAGCTAGGAAAGGGGGGCTAAGAAAAGACGATGCCTCCAGGACAGAGGAGGGGATGAGGATCCAGAAGTCTCCCTCCTCACCCCCACCTCCAGCAGAACCCCGCACAGACCTAGCCCCCCCACCCGGCTCTAAGGAGCCCACCATCCTCTCAGTCCAAGTGTGGCCTGCAGGGCTCCACATGGCAGGCTGGGAGAAGGGAGCCCACGCTGTTGACATTCCCAGCATTCCTGAGCCAGGGTGCCAAAGGCAGCCTGACCAGACTCCCACACTACCCCAACTCAAGGGACCAGTTTCAGGCCAAGTCTCTCTTGAGGGGAGGAGGGGGGGCGCAGAGGAACCTCTTCTCCACTAACTCCCCGCCAAGGAGAAAGACAATACAGATGGCCCGTGTCCACCGAAAGGCTACCTGGATGGGACATGGCTGCCCTTACGGACTTAGCTTTATTCAGGGCCCACAGGAACTGCCAAGGTTTCCACACGTGCCGAGGAAGCCCTGCTCGTATGGGGAGCACTCAGCACCACCGTGGCTTTAATCCTCCGTGGCCAGAGCCGCATCTTTGCCTAAGCCCCCTGTGTTACTGAAAACGTCAACTTTCAGTCTTTTAAAAAGGGTGTGGTGGGGCAAGCCTGCGTTGGGTTTTGGCGGGGCACCATCCAATCCAAGCCGGGACTTGCCTCACCAAACACTGGCCTGCTCTGTCGAGGTTTCGTTGGAGGCCAGGGCCAGGTAAACCAGACCCATGCACCTCCGTCCCGCTCCCAAGTACCCGGGAATTCACAAGTCCGCCGGTCCCTGGAGGACTCCCATGAGCAGCCGGTCTACTTGGATCAAGGACTGACCCCTGATTCGTGGGACTACCGCCGCCGAGACCAATAACCAACACAGGGCTAGGTGCCAGGCAGGACCAGGTATTCTCAGAGGCCAGCCCTCTCCCAGGGGCATCTGCTGTTGGTGGACCAGTCGGAGACCCGGAAGGTGGCCGGTCTACCATGCCCAGCTGCTGAGTGGGGAAGAAATGCCCCTGTCTTAAGTGGGGCCGTCCACTGCACAGCACCATCTCTACCAGGAAAGGCCACGACCCAGGGCGATCGGAGAGATCCACAGGGCACAGGGAAGGAGGGACGGGTCTGCTACCAGCTGGGACAGGATGAGGAGAGTTAGAGGTTATGCCAGGAGGAGAAACACACACACACACACACACACAATCTAAAGGAGGGAAACCAAGAGTCAATGAACTGCCAACTCTCACTTGGTACAATTCTGAGACCCAAGCGGGGGGCTGCCCGAGGGGTGCTTGGGCAGGGGATCCCACAGGTGGCAACATCCTAAATCAAAGGGACTCTTGCAAGGGGGCATGACCGTAAGGTGCCAGGGTCCAGGACGGGTCCTGCCAGCCGGGTCGGTGCAGAGGCCTGGAACCTTGAGATGTGAGTGGGGGAGGAGTGGGCCAGTCCGAGGTGGCAAGATAAAGTCGGGAAGGGGTCCCCCAAAGGATCCCCCATGCCGACCCTCGGGAGGCGGGTGGGCGGGCTGGGGCGAATGGGGTCGCCGGGACGCCATATGTCAGGGTGTCCCTGGCTCTCGGGAGTCGCGGGTGGCCCGCGGGTGCGCGGCGGCAACGGCCGGCGGCGGCAAGAAGCCGAACCTTCAGGAAAAGGCCAAGCCCCGAGGGTCTCCGGCCTCCCCGGTGCCGGGAGAGCGAAGGGCAGGATGGGGGGCTCCCCGACAAGGGACCCCGAGCGGGGCGCTCGCGAAAGGGGTCCTCACCGTGATGTTGCAGTGTATGCGGACGGGGTCCCCGGGCACCGACCCCCGCGGGGGGAGATGCGGCCCGGGCGCGGCCCCCGCCCCGGCCCCCGCCAGCAGGAACTCGCAGCTCAGCTCGTCGAGGCAGGCGCTGGCAATGCGGAAGCGCTCGTGGCCGCGGTGGAAGATGGACTCGAGCAGCTTCAGCTCCCGCCTCAGGCAGGGCCCCGGCCCCGGGCCTCCCCCCGGGCCGCCCCCGGCCCCCGGCGCCGCCCCCTGGCCCCCCAGATGCTGCCCCGGCCCCGGCTGCTGCTGCCCCTGCGGCTGCGGCTGCTGCATCCTCCGCTCCGCTCCGCTCCGGGGCCGGCGGGCCGGGCGCCTCCGGCCTCCGCTCCGGGCTCCGCCGCCGCCGCCGCCGCCGCCGCCGCCGTCCGCACTTCCTGATCCCCCCTTCGCCAAGATGGCGCCGCCGCCACCTCCGGGACAGGGGCCCCCCCTCCGCTCGCCGGCCCCCCCCCCCCAGCCGCCGGAAGCCGCGCGCCCCTCCTCTTCGTCCACCTCCTCGGGGGCCCCGCCTCTGTCCCCCTTCACGTGACCTGCCCGGACTGGCCTCCTTCACGTGACCGCCGCCTTTCCCGCCCCTCGGCGCCCGCCCGCCACCCTTTACACGTGACCGGAGCGTCGGGCCCCGCCCCGCGGCGTTGGTGGCTGGGACGTGCGCGCATGCGCACGGCGCGTCGCCGCCGGCTGGCCCCTCCCACGTGACCCGGCGCCGCGTGCTCCCAGGGGCTCCCCGCGCGGGACCCTGTTTCCTGCGTCGGGGCCCGAGTCCCCCCGCTCCCCGCCAGCCGGGAGGGCGCCGGGAACTTGGCGGGCCGAGAAGAAGAAAAGCGAGCAATCGGGATGCAGCCTTGATTTCGGCAGCCCCGCCCCGCCCCCCTGGGCCGGGGCTCGAGGGCTGCGGGGTCCCGACCTCCCCCCACCCTCGGAGTCGGGACGCTGTGTCGCCACCCTGAATTGGAGGGGCTGCCCTCGGGGGGCACTTGGACGCCCCGTGACCTTGGGCTATAGCTGCTTTGCCGTCTTCTCGCCCGCGCCGCGGCCCCGACGCCAGCTTTGTCAGCGCCGAATGTGTGCCCGGGAAGGGGCCGTGAAATGGGGCTCGTGGCCCTGCGGGCCGGCAGGACCCCCCGGGGCTGGACAGGCGGTGGGGGGCAGGGGCGGCACGGCTTCCCAGAGAGTCAGGGCGGGGGAGAGGGCTGCTTCGCGCATCTTTAAGCCGTTAACCCGGCCGGAGGGAAAGGAGGCACCGGAACGCACGCAGAGCCCGTTCCTCCGTCGGAGACGGGGGCGCCGGTCGCCGTGGTCCTGGCCGCTGCCGGAACCAGGCCGCAGTGTCTCGGGGCTCTCGCTAGGGGGCGCCATCACAAAGGACAAACAAAGCTGGCGCGCCCCCCCCCCCGGAAGCCAGGAGCTAGCGTTTCCCCAGCCAAGACAGGTGTGTGTTACCTTTGCTAGGGCCTGGGGACGGCAGGGAGGCCAGCGCAGGGCGCGAACCGCGGGCCAGACGGCTACTACCATCCTCTCCCGCACCGAGACGAGCCCGCTTTGGTCGGACGCTCACGGATGGTGCTTAAGGTGGGGCTAGACGTCTCTTGGCTCAACAGGGTAGGTAGAGGCCGCCTTCAGCCAGCCTGGGCTGTGGGTATTTAAAGATGGTTGAAACGTGGTCTGGGCCCTGGGGCCTGCGGAGCTACGTGCCATCCGTGTGTCTGTGAGCAGGCTGGTAGTGTGCATGGCTGTGGAAAGAATTTCCACTTATAAAGCACTTTCTCAGTACCCCAGTGGCACTGTGGACTACAGGCGAACACTGAACCGCACGCAGCAGCTGTCTGGGCAGGAGAAGGATTAGATTGTCACTCTCGTAAAGTTCTCAAACCTTGGAAATATGGGGTGGATATGAGTGGGAATCCGCTAGATGACCTTGGAGTTGGCGTTGAAGGATTTTGTAAGTATGGCTAAGCCTGCCAACAGCATCACGAGGTAAGCACTTCTATTCCTATCTTACCGGTAAACTGTGGGCCTGCCATCCCCCCTTCCACTTGTTCTCCCGTCCCTCGTGCGTACTAAGAGCTCACATTCTGAACACCTCCTTTGCAGAAGGCAGTGGATCGAGAGTGACAAAACCCAAACCTCTTGCCAAGCCCCCGAGTGGATGCAGCTTCCATTGAATTCCTTCAGCCCGTTGTCTGGGCTGTGAACAGTCTGGCCCTCAGGCAGAGTGTATGGACAGGTGGATTGCCTCCACTCCCCTGGCCAGCCCAGGGAGAGGCAAGTCTCTGGGCCTTTTGTGGGTGTGTCCTTGAGGGCACAGGTGGCCCCGTTCCAAAGGCCCTGAACCAACCTTAGAAACTCTTCTAATGTGTGTGTGTATGTGTGTGTGTGTGTGTCCCAATCCAGGCACGGTTCTCTCTTCTGGGATCCCACCTGTAATGGGGATGTGTTGGTCTGCCATCAAATCGAGCTTTTGTGACACTTTCCTTTGCCCTCTGACCTCTGACCCTTTTAAGCCCTCGATTCTCAGCAAACCCTTGGATGCCAAGATGACCTCATGTTGCTGGCCCGCCGCCCCCGGGTATGGTGTCTTTGTCTCTTGAAGACATAATGAATGTTATCCTTAAGTTGTGTTTGAGATGCGACGGTCTCTTTTGTATCCTAAAGCATTTCTCAAGCAGTTTTTTTTTTTAACCCATCTCACTTGATTCCAGCCCTGACTCGAGAAATCTATAAAACGCAGCCGTTTAGAAGGTCCTGAATTATGGATTTCATAAAGGGTTTTAATTAGTAGGAAACCACACGAGGAGGCAACCCCGCCGTCTTGCACAGATGCTCCATGTCCCCCTGGGGAGGACATGCAAATGTTAAGGCACAGAGATGAGGCCTGTCGCTGCCTTGTCTCTTGCCGCTGGTCTGCTCAGCAGCTTGGCTTTCTGGCTGGGAGAGTCCCGTGTCGGAGCTTAAATTCCGAACACGAGGTTTGCCGTAGGACCTCGGCAAGTTGGGCAGATGGAAAGGGGGCCGGTGTCAGGCCAGAGAGTGGTTGCAGGGAAGGCGGGCAGGCGCTGGCCCTTGGCTGGTATTCAAAGCCTTGGTTCGGCATTTGGATGTTTGTTTGTTTTTCTTTAAGTTTTCAATCGGGAATTCTGGGGCAAGCGTTAGAGTAGCCCTGCCAGAGAACGAGTCTTCTCAAAGGACACCTGAGTTGAGTGGGAAAGGTGAGGGAGGAGTTGAGTGGTGCGCAGACTGAGGGCGCTGTGGAGGGTAAAGGGGGGCCCGTCTCTTGGCGAGAGGCAGCCAGCTGTGGTCGCACGTTCAGGAGAGAAGGCAAGACCGTGGGTGTTGATTTGGAAGGTGAAATCGACCACCCGGGCGACATGGCTGAGTGCAAGGAGCGGGGCATGACATGAGCCAGAGAGACCTGGGCCCGGATTTGAGCTCTGCTTTCTAGCCCTGTGACTTGGACAAGTCACTCCCTTTGGGGCCAGCCTGGGTTGCCTCATCCGCGGCTTGGATGGTGTCTGAGAGGCCAGGAGGTACATCACGATCACTTCAGGCCTAAAGATGGCTGCTCTCACCGGCCTGACGGTGACTCCTTGATGGAACCCTGGACGGCTCACCCAGGAGTTGTGATTCAGCCTCACCCGGTTGGGTGAGTGCCTCTGTCAGAGAAGGACCTGGTGGTCTTTATTCCCAAAGATTTGCTCACTGCCGCAGAAACCCCCTAAGACTGGCGAGCTCCCCTGCGGCTTTCCGAGACTCACAGTTCCCCCCACCTGGAAGAGCATAGTGGTTTCAAACTGCTGACCTTGCTGTTCCCGTGTGGAACCCACCCACTACACCAGCAGGTTTCCTCATCAGAGCCTAGGAAATCGTGTGGGGCACTTCTCAGTCTCCCTGAGCAGCTCCCTCTGAGTCAAAATCAGCCTGAACAAACTCTCCGGAGGTACCAGCTCCTATTATTGTCAGCAGTCAGGGGGTCTGGGAGAACCTGGCACTGTTTTGCCCAAAGACGGACAGACCGTGTGGATTTGAGAAAGTCTAAGTTCATTCCTGCAAATGCTGGCAGAAGGAACCGTGGGGTTGCTACCTCCAGACGGCTTCAAGGATTCAGTGGAACTCAAACAAGTTAGGGTCCCCAAACTCTGTGCCAGGTGGGAGGGGCAACCCCAGGTCTTGCAACGGGCTGGGAAGAGAATGTGTTGGTACCTTGACCAGAGGATCTTCCAACAATGGGACAAAGGGAGCAAGCCTCTTAGGAAACCGTCTACACCTCCACCAGGGCCTGGGATCATCAGGCCAGTTGGACCGCGATTCCTGAGATTGGAATTGCAGTTGGAAACCACCGGCAAGCTGCTCCAAGCTGCGGGCAGGTGAGGCTTTCTACTCCCGTCAGGGCTTAAAGCAGCGGCTGAGCCCCGGTGGCGTAGTGGTGGAGTGCGGGACTGCGACCCACTAGCTTGGCGGTTCAAATCCAGCAGCAGCAAGGCTGGGCCTCCCACTCCCACCAGAGGGCAGTGATGCCCAAAACAAAAAAAAGAAAACAAAAGATCATGGCAGCAAGGGAGCAGTGCCCCCCCCCCCGCCACTATCCTTCAGATGCAGTGAGTTCAGGTGTTGTTTTTTATCACTATGATTATGGTTATTGCTACAAAGTCACGTGAGGTACCGCTCAGTAGACGTCCATGGGTTTTTCCAGGTGCCAGCAAGCAAGACTTCCTAGGTGCCACAAATGACTAAGCCCCTGACTACCAGCTGAAGGATACATTAGAGCTTACATTCTAAGCACCCTGGTTTGCAGAAGGGTGTGGACGGCTGAGGCAGCCCCCGATCTGTGCGTGTGCCACACAGAGAGCCCCCCGTGGATGCTTTCTGACCTCCAGCCAAGGGTGTGGGTCTTCGTGCCCTCAGGGAGAAGGCGTTGGGGAGTGGACTGCCTCCACCTTCCTCTGGCCACCCCAGGGAGGGACAGTCTCTCTCAGGGGCTTGCCTCGGTAGTGTGTCCTTGACGGAGGTCGCCATACAGAGAGGGCTGGGAATCAGGAGTTGTGTCCTGTTATTTTGGCCCTGGCTACCCTGAACCCGTCTTCTCACCCCTTCTGTCCAGTCCTGGCCCATCCCTGCGGCTGTAGACCCGCCTGTCACTGGCACGTGCTGTCATGCCTTTGTGATGCTTTTCTCACCACCCCCACCCTCTCCATTGTGAACTCTCAGACTGGGGTGGACGCTCCTCCTCTGGGAGAGGTGGTTGTGTCTCTGTACATTGTTCTCTCTAAGTTGTATTCAAAGGGACCTGCCATCTCCCACCGGTGGTCGTTCTGGAACACCCAGTGGTGCCTGTCTCCTCGGTTCCGTCCACATGGGGATTGAGGGTGCGTGCTTGGTAAGGGGGGGACAGTCTCCGGATGAGGACAACCTCACAGCACTGGCGGAGAAGAAAGCCAGCCGAGGTTAGAGACTCCCTGATGAGGAAGGTGGGAGGTAGCTCGCTTAGGGACAGGGGCTTGACCCTCCCATGTCTGCAAAGGCCCCCATAGAGGAGGTTGAAAAGAAACCAGGCAGCCACCGGATGTCTAAGAAGATTCCACACTGAGCATGCTCCCCTCAGCCCCAGAGCCAGGCGGGAGGCACACCTGGGTGGGCCAAACTAGGCCCAGGCTCAAGACATCACCCAGGTGGTGTACCAATACCATCAATCACACCTTGTCCCTCCCAGGGGAAAGGCTGGAATAAAGGCAGGGAGCATGCTCAGGCCAGACACAGCTGGAGGGGGAGGGTCTCCCCTCCCCACTCAGGTGTGCATGCGCCCGCTCCGGGCCTACTCAGAGCCTACATTCCCTCCACTTCTGGGTGGGGGGGAGGGTTATTGGGCTTCTAGCCTCCCGGGATCCCCCCCCAGATCTGCATGTGTGGTTGTTCTTTTCCACGGGGTTGTTGGGGCCCAGTTGTGAACCCCTTTGAGACTGTGAAAGAAGACAGGTCCCGTACTTCACAAAAGCCCACCTGGATGACAAAACGGTATTATCGATATGAATGCTCACATCATTCGAAGCCAAGAACCGAGGTGTTACAGATTGTCCCAGGTAACCCAACAAGATACCTGGACTCACAGAGGGACAACGGCCATGACACAGTGCCATGAGGAAGCATTCATTTTTGGATAATCAGGACGGGAACTAGAAGTTACAAGATCACAGAAACCATCCGGGGCGCTGGCGGGAGCTCTGGCAGCAGGGCCTGCCATCTCAGCGAGGGCACATGGTTGGTAAGAGGCCAGGTTCTTCCGGAATACAGGAGGGTCACCCGAGAGTGGGAGGGCAGGTTTTGGGGGGGTTCGTAAACCGGCTTCCTCTGTCGTCCCTGTCTCTGGGGGTCCATGGTAATGATGTATCGATCATGCTGGGCCTCAAGAACACATCTTGTATTTGTTTGATCAAAGGTCGTCTCCTTAAGTGATTGTGATGACCTGTACCTGGTGAACCTCAGCACTGAGGGACATCTCCCCGGGGGCATGTGGTGCTGTTAGAAAAGGCTGCTTTTAATCTACTTGGATGCTAGGCTTGAAAGTGGAGTAAAAACTGCTTGCAGATGGCTCTACGTATACACTAACAGCTTCGAGGGGGCTCTCGTGCAGTGAACGGCAGTGGACAAGTCAGACCAGACCCTTGTTCTTGGTACTACCATTCTCGGGGCAGGAGTCAGGCAAGGAATCGAGCCTGCTGGTGCTGGCGAGGCCGTGTGAGTCCAGCAGCCAGGGCCGGACGAGACAGAGGAGAAGGCCCCATTGAGCTGGGGAAGAGCACACCCAGTAGAGGAAGCATGTGGGACGAAGGGCTTAAGGCCTCTTGTCTCCAGTTTCTGAAAACCTTGGAATTCCTTGGCAGTCCCTGGCAATGGAAGGTGCCTTCGTTTTTTCTAACAGGGAGAGCACCCTCAGACATGTCCAAAGGAGCAGGAGCTCCAGGACCCCCACACACTGAGGACCTGGAACCGCTATAAAGGACCCGGCCTTTAGTGATGCAGTGGGAAGACCCACAGACACACATGTGACCAAAGGCTTCTAGGGAAAACCATTCCCAGAAGCTCTCCCGCGTATTTCTTGATGTGTACCCTTTGCTGTTTTATTTTATAAATAATTTTAGTGGGGGCCCTTACAGCTCTCAGAACGTTCCATACATCATTTGTGTCAAGCATATTTGCATCATCTTGGCTGTTCTGTTTTAAAGACTGAACACTGAGTATCTACCCCTTCCCTCTCCGGGAATCCTGGCAGATTTTTTTCAGCCTCCCAGGGGCTGTAAGAGAGTAGCCTTCACCTAATCTGGTTTCAGTGGAGGATGAAGAGTGTAGGGGTGGAGTCCAGCCTCCCTTTCTGGAGATGGCCAATGAGACCCCCGTGAGGGCGTGGCCTTCTCTGAGAATCCGGGAAATGTGGTGCTTCCTTCTTGGAGGCAGGAGATACTTCTCAGTTCACTCCCTTGGAGATAATGGACGGACAAGGCTGGCTCCCCTTGAGACATCCCTGAGGAGAAGCCACATGGACCTACCCTGATGTGGCCAGAAACTGGACCTGGAGAAGGCAGGTGGAGACCCCTGCCAGTGCTAAGATGTTTACACCGCCACTGGGTCCAGAGACCTTCCCCCCTCTGGCTTGTGGTGGTCTCCCATCTGGCATTGCATGTGTTTCATGAGTCTGAGGAGGACTTATACGTTGGTATTGAACACATGGGCTCATATCGGACTTATGACCTTGGACTGGACTGGGTTGGGATGTTTTTCTCAATGTCAGTTGCTCTTGTATGTCAACATCTCCCTTATAGACATAAGCCTGGTTATGAATTTTGTTTTGGGGGCATCACTGCCCTCCGGTGGTGGGAGGAGGAGGCCCAGCCCCACTGCTGGAACTGAACCTCCATCCCAGTGGGCCGCAGTCCCGTGCACAACCACTATGCCACCGGGGCTCAGCCCGAATTTTGTTTCTCTAGTCGACCCGGACTAACGCAGAGGCCGAGCAGGGCCTTCTGTGTGCGTGCTCGCCAGTGGCTGGAAGAGCAGCGCTCTCCCTTGGGAGGACCGGCCATGGGAGTCCTGGAAAGAGCTGAGTCAGGGCGGCTCTGGTCAGGGGGGGCGGGGGGAAGGGGGAGCTGGCTGGTGGGTGGAGAAGTGGGAGCCCGGGGCTGTGAGCCCTGCATCACGGTTGGAGGCCAGGTCTAGTGTCCACCCAGATGCAGAACCCTCGGCAGGGCCTGAAACTGGGGCGTGCTGCACTCAGGAACTAGTTCACTGGCGAAGAGCCTGGACTTTGAGCCCCAACCCTGCCACCATTAACAGAGTGACCTGAGGAAGCTCCTTTCCCTGCGTGTGTCACCCGGCTCGGCTCCCAACCACACCTACCTCCCCGGCTGGTGGGTGGGTTAAGTGAGGGGACAGTAAAACGCTTAAATCGGTGCCCTTAGGATAGTGAGAGCTCAGAAACGGGTTTTGAAATATGCACCTTTCCTCTAGTTCGCAAATGCTTCCTCCCACCCACTCTCATGCTCCCAATTCTACCCGACAATTCAGCTAGACCAGGGGCTGTACGCTGGAGTTGGAAACGGGGAATTTAGGATAGAGGATCCTTCAGGACCAGTGGTCGGAGTGGTGATACCGGGAGGGTGGAGGGCTGGTGGAGTGGAGGGGAGGAACTGATGTCAGGGGTCTGCATATAGCTTCCTGTCTGGGGTACAGACAGTGGGGAAGTGAGCGAAGGGACACATCGGACAGTGTACGACGTGAAGAAGTAGTAACAATTTGTAAGTTATGAAGAGTTGATGGGGGATGGGGAGGGAGAGGAAACATGGGGAGCTGGCACTGGGGGCCTGAGTGGGGGGAGGATGTTTTGAGGGTGATGATGGCAACAAGTGTGCAAACGTGGCCTGCAGACAATTGACGCATGCGGCTGAGGCCCGGGGGCGGCGTGGCTGTGCGCGGGACTGCGGCCCACTGGGACGGAGGTTCAATTCCCGCTCCCAGGAGCAAAGGCTGGGCCTCCTACTCCCACCACCAGAGGGCAGTGATGCCTAAAATAAAATAAAATAAAATTGATGTATGTATGGATCGTGATGAGAGCTGTATGAGCCCCCAATCAAATGATGTATAACAAAAAAAGGGGTAGGGGAAGAGAGGGGCTTATACCAAGGACTCAAGTAGGAAATATTTGCAAATGAAGATGGCAACATGTGTACAAATATGCTTGATATAAATGATGTATTGAATGATGTAAGAGCGGTAAGAGCCCCCAATAAAATCATTAGAAAAAAAAACAACCTAGGAAAAGTGTCTGGAGTCTTATGGGAGACGAGAAAAACCTGAGAAGGAGACGTCGTGGGTGAAGAGAGAGGGCTGAGGTGGGGAGGCCCCAGGGGCCTGTCTGTGCAGAGTGGTGGGGAGCCCACGGGAGGATCCCAAGGGGACGGGGCTCTGAGAAACCAAGTCCCTGCTGACCGCTTAGAGCTGGCCCTGTGAGTCCCGAGACTGTATCTTTTAGAGGGAATAGGAAGCCTCCGCTTCCTCCTGTGGAGCAGCTCGTGGTTTCGAGCCAGTGACCTTGTGGTTAGCAGCCTCCCCACGGTGCTGCCAGAGCCCCTTAGGGAGCGGCGAGGCCCCCTCAGACTGCCTGTTGGGCGGAGGCATAGACGGCGGTCTGCAGATTCCCAGTGGACAATCCCCACGAGCTGCGGTGCCCTCCTGCCAGTCACCACGGCGCATGAGCAGTTGCACGATTTCTGCCCAGCGCTTCCGGGCTGCAGGTTGGGTTTGGTTTGTGCTTCGCCCCAACAGCCACACCTTATCAGGGCTGCTTCGGGACAGGCGGACTGCTGGCACGCTTGATGGGCTCCCAGGAGCATGGCCTTCTGCCATCAGCTCTGGGGACACGTGTGCCTCCAGCACTGGCTGCCAATGTGCATGGGGCCTCAAAGACCGGCCAGGTCCAGACCCTGTGGCAGCACCAGCCTGGTGCTTGTGGGGCAGGCATCTCCATGACAGCAGCTGCTCAGGATGGGCAACATCTGTGGTGGTTACCTCTCCTGCCCTCCAGGAGTGCACAGGGCAGGCTCGAGTCACGGACAGACACCGTAGCAGGGATTTGGAAGGGTGGAGACCTTGAAGGGCAGGCGACAAGTCGTCAGGGGGAATGCCTAAGAAAGAATGTGAAAGACGAGTCGTCTTCCTTCGGTGCGATAAGGGGACCTTCTCAAAGCTCGGGGACCTGAAGCCCAAGGAGGTTGGGAAGAAAGACTTAAGACCAAGGCTGCAGAGGAGAAGGGACGTGGAGGAGAGGAGGCCCCGAGCAGGCGAACACCGTAGCGCCTGTGGCCGTAGGTGCTGAAGCTGCAGTGCCCTGGTCACCCCAAGAGGGTCAGTTCTTCCATAGGCTACTCAGCAGCACAGCACCCGCTCCCCGGGGTGTCACTTGGGAGTCGTTGGCCTGGAAACCCAGGGCCACAGTAAAATTTGACTCAGAGTGAGGCTATTAGGGCTTCCTATTTGTGAGAGCAGGCAGCCTCGTCTTTCTACCACGAAGCAGCCGGTGGGTTTGAACTGACAGTGTTTCCACTCGCAGCCCAGTGCTCACCGGACGGTGCCACCAGGGCTCCTTGTCTCTGAAACAAAACCAAACTCACTGCCCCTGGATGGCTTCTAACTCCGAGCTACCCCGTCGGACCCAATAGAAACATCTCTGGCCAGAAATCATGGGGGGGAAGGGCTCATCTTTCCGCCACTGAGTCGGGTGGGCTCCGACGCCAAGGTCTCTCTAGAGAGAAACATCTCAGTTCTTGGCTTCACACAAGGAAGCATTCACACCGAATCCCGTTTTGTAATCCAAAGGGGCTTTGATGAAGGATGGGAGGAGGTTTCCGTCTCAAAAGAGTACTTGCTATTTCAGTGTGCATGCTGAGCTGCCTGGGGCTCAAAACTGGTCACATGGGACTTCATGGAGTGGTGCACTCACCGGTGCGGAATTTGGGGAGGGATCCTGGGGACCATGGGGTCAAAGGAGAAAGGCTGCGGAGGCCTGAGCACTGGTCAAGAGGACAGGGGCCAGAGTGAGCAGGGACATGAGAGAGGCTGAGGGCCCCACGCAGGCCCCAGGGCACCCTACGCGGGGAGGGCAGGGGGAGAGACCTTCTGTGGCAGTCATGTGCTTATGTTAATTTCATGATTGAGATGTAGGGGTGGAGTCTAGCCTGTTAATCTGGAGATAGCCATTGAATAACCAGTGAGGCCTCCATGTGGGCATGGCTTTCTTCTGATAGGTCTGGAAAATCTCACGATATTTCCCTCGTGGAGATGAGAAGCTATCTCCCCAGTTGTTGGGAATTAGTCTCAGAGACAATGAACTATGGACAAGACAAGATGGCAGCGTCTGAGGAGTTGGAAGAGAAGTCACATGGCTTTACCCTGATGGAACTAGACCTCTGAAGCTGGAGAAGCCACATGGAGACCCCTGCCAGTTATGAGTTGCTTCTACCACCACTGGATGCTGTGGATGGACCCTGAGACCTGGAAGTGAGGAGCCATGGGGAAATCCCTGCCAGTGCCAGGACTCTGCACCCACTGACCTGTGACTTTGTAAGTCGGTAGGAGACTTTATAGACTAATATCGGGCATATGGGCGAATAGCTGACTTATGACTTTGAACTGGACTGGGCTGGGATGCTTTCTCAATGTCGCATTCCTCTTGCATAAAAACCTTTCGCTTATATCCATATGTGTGTCTATTAATTTGTTTCTCTAGTTTACCCAGACTGACACACCCTCCTACCTCCGACCTGCCGCTGACCAGGAACAGGGTAAGAGGACGGCCTTCCCATTGCCAGGGTATTTCAAACCAGGCTAGAGAGGTCTGCTTCATGGTGTTGGTAGGCATCAATGGCTGTGCTGAGCCCACCTGGGTGATGTCATGGGCCTGGGCCTCGTTTGGACCGCCCAGGTGTGCCCCTCACCTGGCTGGGGGCTGTAATGGGAACAGTCTCAGTCAGGGTCTTCGTAGGTATCTAATGACCACTTGAGGTCTTCCGAGCCTTCTCTGTGGGAGCCTCGACAGGCACAGGAGGGACACCCCTTGTCCCTGAATCAAGCTACCCGACACAACCTCAAATTGTTCTGTGACTTTATTAGCCTATCTCTGAGAAATACAAACCTCACGTCAGAATTTCAAAGAAAGCCAACATCAACCTTCCCAGAAAACCAGTCACACAAAACTGTGGTGGCATATTCATGGTGTTTACACAGCACCAGAAATTTCCAGGGAAGAAAACTCACATCCAGCTTGGCCCCGAGGATGCAGGATACTTTTTGCTCTTGGTCTAACTCCTTTGGGGAAAATTGGGTCCAAGGAGAAAGAGTTGGCTAACCTTTCAAGATGTCGCCACCAAGTTACTGGTTTTCAATCAGAAGGTCCTCTACAGTAGAGTGAAGCAGGAAACCTATGAGAATGTCACCTGGGATGCAAACTCCAATTTTTCTGTGACCTTATCAGCCTGTACCTCGTACTGTGCTAGAAGTCAAGAGCATAAAAAAAAAACTCAACATTGACAGTCTCCAGAACACCAGTGACAGAAAACTGGTGACATATTCAGGGTGCTTACACATCAAATTTTGCAAGAAAGAAAACATTCACATGCAGAAGCATCATCCACAGAACATCCAGGAGACAAGTAATTGAACTCCTACGGAGAAAACTGGGTCCAAGGAGAAAGAGCTGGCAGACCTTTGAAGATGACTCAAGTTACTGGTTTTCAATCAGAAGTCCGTGTTCGGCAGTGTGACGCAGGACACCTAGGGGAATGTCATCTCTGGGATTCAAGCTCAGCTCATCAGCCTGTGCCCCCCTCCAACTGAATTAGACATGCAAGCCTAAAGGATCAGAGTATCAAGGAGAATCAACATCGATGCTCCCCAGATAACTGTGGGGCATATTCAGGGTGCTTAAACATCATTTTCCAGGGACTCAGAACATGCAACTAGGAAACAAAACCTTAAACCTTGCCATTGCACAGATCTGAAAGGGTCCCTCAAGAGAAGCCTTTTAAGTGTCAAGAATGTGGAAAAAGCTTCAGAGAACATTGACCTTAAAATGCACCAGAGAATTCATTTTTGGGGGGGCAGGGGGGCAGAAATCACTGCTTTCTGGTGGTCCTGGGAGCTAGCCAGCACTGCTGCTCCTGAGAGCAGCTGCTGGATTTGAACTGCCAGGCCCGCGGACCGAAGTCCTGCATTCAACCACTTAAGCCACAGGGGGAGATTTCATTTCTTAAACAGCCAAGATCCTTCTGATATTCTTGGCCAGCCCCTGATTCAGAATAGAAGCTTGTTCTTTAAAGTCTCCAATGGTGGGTTTGGGGGAAGGTCAGACTTCAAAACCTTTGCGAAAAGCTTCGATTGTCCTTTCATTCATGTTCGTTGGCTTGTTTTTTCCCATGGAATTTTCAAAATGCCAGGCCTTTGCCTGCCAGGCCTCTCATCCAAGGTACCTCTATGCAGCCTCGACTCTTCCTCCTCTCAGCTACTTCTGAGCCGTGACTCGAGTCGCAGACACGCCAAACCCTAGCGGCCCCATGGTTCCGTCTCTTGCTTCACCGGTGTTTGAACGGAACCGATCCGGGGACTTCCTCTAGTCTCCCGCCACGTTCCAGTTTCCTGGTTAGACGTCACACGTGGGGGACCATCTTCTGGGTCATACCCTCTTATGGGGAGACCAACTAACGTTTTGTGTGGTGACCTCGAAACCGACCATCACGAGTTCCGATCTGTCAGAAGGATTCCGCTGGGCCGGAGTCCACCGTCTGATCAACCTGCACCCGTGGACCTCTCTTTGCGACGAGGTGGCCCGGGGGGACCACTTCTCCCTCAAGCAGCCGCCCCGGGATGAGCGCGGGGGAACCTGGCCGCCATGGAAGCTGCCCTGGCCCCGGAGCAAGAACTCAGCCCGGCTCTCTGGATCTGCGAGCCGCGGGATCCCGCTCATACAGAACCCCCCGCCCCCCATCTCGGCGAGCTCCTGGAGAACCACTGCCCGCGTCAGGGGTCTCGAGAGATCAATACTTCCGTCCTTGGAACTGCACGAGAAAGAACCCAAGCCGAAGCCAAACCCTCACTTGTGACCCAAATGAGCGTTACAAAGGTTAAAAGAAGTACCAGGTTGCTGCAGGCACCCATGAGGTCCCACAACCACGTCCACCTGCCGGGAAGCTGCTGGAGAGAAAGGAGAAATATTAAATGATAAAGTTATAGAGCCATAAGGCACCTGTGGGAAACTCAAACATTCACCCACCAGGATTCCCGTGAGGAACCCTTCCCCCTTGTCGGTTGGAGGTGCTTCCTACCCACATTCTCCTAAGCGAAGTCATTCCCCATGATGCCCCACCCCCCATAAGGATGCCACGTGTAAGGAGCTACCTGCAAGCACGTGGCTGCCACCGCAGACCCTGGAAGGGCAGTTATGTGAAGGGTGTCTGCATGAAGGTCATCTGCCGTCCCGAGCAGTCAGGCCTTTCCCCTCGTGGGTCTGGTAAGAAGATGGGAGAGGCGGGGAGGATGCTCCTGGAACTGTGCACAGGCTTCCCTGTGGCGCCTTCCTGCTGCATGTGAGGTGAGCCCTCTGAGAAGCAGAGGGTGTGGTCTCCTCACCAGCAAGAGCGGGGAGTGGGGGTCCCCTTTGCTTTTGTGACACTGAAGCAAGTGACTGTTCGGAACCCAGAAACGTGAGGGGCGGAGTGGGGGCACAGAAAGCAGAGTAGCATCTTGGAAGAGTTGGACTTTGAGGCTTTCTTCACGCTCCCGTTTCTTGGATCAGGTTTGGTAGGAATTCTGACAAAAGAAATTACTACAGATACAAGTTAGGAAATAGCCCAAATGCCCATCAGTGGTGGCAGAGATAAGCCATGGCACATTTGGACAGTGGAATACCCAAAGCAGGGAGAACCAGCGAGCTGCCACATTCACCAGAACTGAGGATTCGTACCAAAGACAGTGTTACGACCTTACCCATATGAAGTTCAAAGGCAGGCAAAGCCAGTGTATGCTGTTTGAAGTCAGAATGGTGGTTCCTTTTTTCTTTTTTTTTTTCTATGTGTGGTTTGGGTGAAAGTTCAGAGAGCAAATGATTTTTCCATAAGGTGCATCGCAACCTTCAGTCTGTCAGCATCATTTCCCCTTCCTCGCTGGGCCCTGTTTCCATTCACCCTTCTCTCCCGCCCCTCCCCACAGTTCTTGGGCCCACAACCCCCCGTTGGTCTCATCTGAGAAGCAGGTTCTCCAGGGGAGGTACTGTTCACCTTATCTCACAGCCATCAAGTCAGCGCTGCCTCATGATGACCCTACCTGTGAGTCTATGAGACCAGGTCTTTTCAGGAGGAGAAAGCCCCATCAGTCTCTCAAGAGGCACCTGGTGGCTTTGAACCGCTGACCTTGCAGATCGCAGCCCAGAGCATAAACAGTACGCCACCAGGCCTGCCATGGGCCCCTCTGTGGTTTGGCAGCAAGTTGACCCCCAGGGCGGACTTTGTTCCAGGTCTGAGGGGTGTCTAAGGCATAGATAGCCTCAGGGCGCTTGAAGTCTCTGTGTGAGACCAGTGGATCTGGTCTTTTTTTTTTTTGGGGGGGGGGGGTGCATCACTGCTCTCCGGTGGTGGGAGTAGGAGGCCCAGCCCCATTGCTGGAATTGAACCTCCGTCCCAGTGGGCCGCAGTCCCGCGCACAACCACTACGCCACCGGGGCTCAGCCCACTTGTTTATATTTTACTTGTCGTTGGTTTTAAAGTGTCTGGCTCAGACTCGGGAAGTGCACTCACAAAGTTGTCCAGCCGTGCTTCTATGCCAAACAAGCCCAATTAAGTACTCACACCCCCACCCCTTTCCTTTTGGTGGTTCCTTTTGAAGAGAAGGGAATGATGACTGCTAGGGAAGAGGACGAGACTTCTGCAGGATTGGTTAGAGTCTTCGTTTTTTAATTGGGCAGGGCAACATAGCTGTGCTCATTCTGATACAATGCATACAGCCCTAAACTCAGACTCAGCAAGCAGTGGCAGTGAGGATCGTCCAGGGCTGGACAGCAAGTAGGTCTCTCTATGAGGGACCTGCCCCCACAACCAAATGAGTCTAAGGGGCAGTCATGTAATTTGGGGGGGGGGGCATCACTGATTTCTGGTGGTCGTGGGAGCTACCCAGCCTTGCTCTTGGAGAGCTGCTGCTGGATTTGAATCGCCAAGCCAATGGGCCGCAGTCCTGCACTCAACCACTACGCCACTGGGGCTCAGCATAATTTTTTTTTTTTTGGGGGGGGGGTATCACTGCTCTCCGGTGGTGGGAGTAGGAGGCCCAGTCCCACTACTGGAATTGAACCTCCGTCCCAGTGGGCCGCAGTCCCGTGCACAACCACTACGCCACCAGGGCTCAGCCCTATAATTAAGTTTTAAAGAGACTTCAGACAAGGTACAGCATGCCAGGACTCACCTCTCAGTCATGACTTCAGGCGCCAGGTCCGAGCAGAGAGAGTAATGTAATCTCATGAGTTTATATAATCTCAGGCATGAAGGACATGACAAGCACATACATAAAACAGGAAGGGGTTGTACTAGGCACACACACACACGACAGGAAAACACATGTAACAAGTTGGGGGGACCCTAGAGTTAAGAGGGAAGCCTAACCTTGGTCATCTGGTGTCTTTGAGCTCTCCTTCTACGGAACCATGATCCTTATCAGAAGAGTGGGTCCTACTTAGGATGGGATAAGGTGGCAGTCATGTGCTTATGTTAATTTTATGATTGAAATGTAGGGGTGGAGTCTAGCCTGTTATCCGGAGATAGCCATTGAGTAGCCAATGAGGCCTCTGTGGGCATGGCTTTCTCCTGAGACTCCTGGGAAATCTCGGGATATTTCCCTGAAGATGAGAATCTATCTTCCCCAGTTGTGGGGAGTTAAAGGCAATGAGTCACGGGAAAGATATGATGGCAGCATCCAAGAAGCTGGAGGAGCCGGCGGAGAGACCACACGGCTTTGCCCTGATGGAGCCAGACCTGTGAAGCTAGAGCGGCATGCTGTTGACGGACCCTGAGCCCTGGAAGCGAGGAGCCATGGGGAGACCCCTGCCAGTGCCAGAATTCTGCACCCACTCATCTGTGACTTTGTGAGTCGGAAACAGATTTTATAGACCGATTTCGGGCATATGGGTTAATATCGGACTTATGACTTGGTACTGGACTGGATTGGGATGCCTTCTTAGTGTCACATTCCTTTTGTATATAAACCCTTTCCTTGTATCCATGTATGTGTCTATGGAATTTGTTCCTCTAGTCTACCCGGACTGACACAGACAGACCGTAGGGTCTGATTGGTTTTGATGGCAGACAGCCTTCAGGCAGATAGTCATTAAGCAGTTGACCTCCAAGTGTGCAGTCAGTGGCCAGTAAACGTGGCATTATTATGGGAGGACGTTCAGGGGAATGACTTCTACTTAGGGGAGTGTGAGTGGGACGCATCTCCAACCCAAGAGTGCACAGGCTCCTTCCACGGGCGCTCCGGCCTCCCCGACTTCTCCGTGTACACATGTTGGGAGTCTGTCCTCATACACTCTCTTCTGGTCTTCAGTTTTCCACATCCGTTGTACACAGGGGAGCTCTGAGCCAGAACTAGCTCACCAACACACAACTGCAACACGATGTTAGGTAGCTCACGTAGGGATGGGGTTGACCCTCCCATGTCTATAAAGGCGCCCATAGAGGAGGCTGGTAAGAAATCAGGCAACCATCGGGCACCTATGAAGACCCCAAACCGAGCACGCTCATACGCCTCGGAGCCAGGTGGGAGGTACACCTAGGTGGGCCAACCTGGACCCAGGCTCATGACATCGGCCAGGTGGGTCTACCTCAGCCAATGGGGTCAGCTATACCATCAACCATGCCTCCCCCAACCGTGGCTGGGCCAGGGGGGTGGGGGAGTCACAAACAAAGGCAGGGAGCACACTCTTTGACTCTCTCACCCTGCTGGTCAAAGGAAGGGGGAGGGTCTTCCTACCCTGCATGGGTGTACAAACACCCACTCCAGGCCCACAGGCTCTCAGCCTCTAGGGTTCTTGGGCTTCTGGCCTCCTGGGAAGCTCTCCCCCCCGCCCCCCTTGAGTTTCGCACACATGGTACTCTTTTCCACATGGTTGTTCATGCCGGTTTCAACGCTCTTTGAGGCTACAAGACCTGAAACTTGTCCTTCACAAAAACCTACTTGAGGCTGAGCCCCGGTGGTGTAGTGGTTGAGTGCGGGACTGTGGCCCACAGGGTTGACGGTTCAAATCCAGCAGCAGCTCTCCAGGCTGAGCCTCCCACTGCCACCAGGGCAGTGATGCCTCAAACAAAACAAAACAACAAAACTACTTGGATCACATGATGAGCTTTGGTTTGAATTCTTCCAGCGGGCCAAGCCAAGAAGCCAGGTCTTACCCACCTCAGGACCCCATCACATATGGTATGAAAATTTACCTCACTTTACATTTATTTATAGAAAAAAGTATGACTCATATAAAGCTATATACTCATCTCTATGTGACTCCTAAGTATATATAAATAGATAAACGTGGGAATGTATAGATGAGGACTTCAAAACTTGTGGGAAAATTGCAGTCTCTTTTTCTTTTTTAAAATATCACCAAGGGCTGAGCCCTGGTGGCGTAGTGGTTGTGCGCGGGACTGCGGCCCACTGGGACGGAGGTTCAATTCCAGCAGTGGGGCTGGACCTCCTACTCCCACCACCAGAGAGCAGTGATGCCCCCCCCCCAAAAAAAATAAAAAGAAAATATCACCAAGATTTTTAATGAAATATTATTTTCTTTTAAAAATCATTTTATTGGGGGCTCTTCCAACTTTTATCAGAGCATACATCAATTGAATGCAGACCACATTTGCACATTTGTTTCCATCGTATTTCTCGAAACATCCTCCTTCCACTTAGGCCCCCGAATTCCACCGTCTGCCCACTCCATTTCCCCACCTGTTTGAAGTCCCTTGATCTGCAGTACGAACAAGCTTAGGTTTGGTTCTCTAGGAGCTGCCATCCTGAATCCCTTTTGGTTTGTACTTTGCCTTGCTGACTTGCGTTTCCTAATTGGTCTTTGTGAACGTGCATTACTTTGATAATACAAAATTAACTATTTGTCCTTGTGTGGTTTAAGACTTAATAAATATAGGGACTGAGCCTGAGTGGCGTAGTGGTTGAGTGCAGGACTGTGGCCCATTGGTTTGGTGGTTCAAATCCAGCAGCAGCTCTCCAGGAGCAAGACTGGACCTCCCACTCCCACCAGAGGGCAGTGACGCCTCCCCAAAAGCAAAAGAAAAAAAAACAATAAACAACAAACAAAAAAAGATTTAGTAAATGTTGTCTTCCAATTGGAAAAAGAACGTGGATTTTTGTCATTCTCATGAAAAAAAATAATGTTTTTAGTCATTTTATTGGGGCCTCATACATCGTTTTTCACAATACATAATTTTCTTTTTTTTTTCTTTTTAAGTTTTTAAAGAGTTTTAGGCATCACTGCCCTCTGGTGGTGGGAGTAGGAGGCCCAGCCTTTGCTCCGTGGAGCTGGAATTGAACCTCCATCCCAGTGGGCCGCAGTCCCGCGCACAACCACAACGCCACTGGGGCTCAGCCCGTTTTTCACAATACATAAATACACATGTTGTGCCACGCATCTTCTCATGCCTGCTGCTGTCATCATTCTCCAAACTTCCACTTTTCCACTTGAGTCCTTGACATCAGCTTCTCGTCTTTTCTCCTCCATCCTTGCTCCTCACTCCCCCACCAACCCTCAGTGCTTTATAAATTATTGTTTTGTCATAACTTACACTTCCTGACGTCTCCCCTCACCCTCTCCTCCAACGTCTGTCCTTGTAGTTGGCTCCCTCTTTCTATCCCACCTTCCCTCCACCCATCCAGTAGCTCCACTCTTACTACTGGCCCCAAGAGGTTCATCTGTCCTGGGTTCCTCGTTTTTCCAGTTCCCCTCTCTACCACTGTACCTCCTCCAGTCCAGCTGGATTTGTAAGATAGAGTTGGGACCATGATCGTTGGGAAAATATGTTTCTTACAGTCACTCTGCTGCCTTGTGTTGATGGCGAAGGAGGAAAGGAGAGTGCTCCAGTTCTGCTGGCCACCGACAGGCCTGTCTGTCCTGCAGGGAGCTCGCAGGCCGCAGCCCAGCGTTTATGCCATGAAGGACCCCCAGCCCATCCTCCTGGGACAAGCAGCCACTCCAGAAAGAAGAGTCTCACAAGAAAAGACGTCCACGGCCATTGCCCCACATCCACCACAAGACAGCACGGCTGAAGAATCCGGAATGTCTTGAAGCCAACCTTGCCCTGATTTACTTTCTCTTTTTTCCAATCGCAATGTGCCTCCCTAACTCTCCACGGCCCACCAGTGCTGTCAACCTCTCCTTTTTCTGTGCATTCACAGGACCTCGTGTGTATTTCCACCAGAGCAGCCTCTACGTTACGGAATGGTGTCTATTATCTGTCTTTGCCAGCAGACCATAATCTCCTTAATGGGAAAGGGGGGGGGGCAGCTCTTTTTGATCACTGCATCCTCAGAAACGAAAAAACTCCCCAACACCTTGTGATCCTGTGGGACACCATTCCTGGGGAAAGAGTAGATATTCAGCATTGACTTGAACTGATGGAGGTCGCTCATCTTTCCACCCTCGACCCTTTCCGCAAGTGGAATGACTTCCCACGCCCCTTCCCTTTCCCTGAAAGCTTCCATTCGCTGCTCTTCCGGGATTTCAAGATTTCTTTAACGCTTGTACATGTTTGCACATGCAAGTGCCCCCTGAGCTCTGGGTGCCGATGTAGGCCCACTTCGGTGTGCATGACAAGGCCTGTGGCTGGCTTTGTGTGATTTCCACAAAATGACGGGGTGAAACAAGGCAGACGCAGTGTTTGTGGCCCACGGAAAGGATCAGACCGCCTGGGAATGCAAATAAGGTGCGTGGAGCCCCTGCCGGGGTGGGACCACACCAGTAAGGTGGATAGAATGGTAACAAGGGGGTGGAGCAGAAAGAGCCAGTCCCAGAGCGAAAGGAAGGCTCGCTACTGCGAAGAGACCAGAGCAGACTGCAGCCTGCCTCCCTGGGGTCCGTGCATCGAGGGCCTCCTCAGCCCAGGAGACACCAGGCAGGGTGCGAGACAGACAAGGCCGCAGAGTCTGGAGACCAGTGTGAGAAGCGCCGTGAGCCTGCAGCCTATAAAGCACGGGAGGTAGCTGACCCAGGGAGCGGGAGAACTGAGTGTCTTTGGGGCAAGAGATTTGCTAGCAGAGTAAGTTACCTCGGGGCACTTGGCAGAGCTAGGACAGCTGACCCACGGAGCGAGAGAGCTGAGCGCCCTGGGGCCAAGGCTTGCCGACAGTGGATACCGCTGAGAACCCATAAATGGTTCATAGGTTCAGAGCTTGGTGACACTTGCCAAAGCAGGGCACCTGTGGCACCAGTCTGCGGCTGTACAGCAAGGAGAGGTGGGGCTAAGAGGTTGTCCTTCCCTAAGGACTGTATCCTGAGTTCTTTTTTTTTGGGGGGGGGGGGGAGAATCACTGCCCTTAGGTGGTTGGGAGTAGGAGGCCCAGCCTTTGCTCCGTGGAGCTGGAATCGAACCTCCATCCCAGTGGGCTGCGGTCCCGTGCACACCCACTACGCCACCGGGGCTCAGCCCCCTGAGTTGTTCTTGAACCTGAATTATAACCAGGTAACTCTCAGAGGAGTGTCTGTGATTACAAAGAATCGTGGAACTCAGCAGGAGAGCGTCTCCAGGGCAGGACAACTGGTGTGCGAACGGGTCAAAAGGCTGGAGAGAAGAGGAGGTCTGACCTCCGTAGGATGCAGCCTTGGCCGGATGCCGGCGGTGAGCCCCTCTGTCCCGAGTGAGGCTAGAGGAGGTCCGGCGCCCCCATCATGGCATTTTTACCTTGAGCACTCAGTCCTAGGGATACAGGAGCGTGCAAACAGCTGTGCCCCCTCCCGGCGCTCACAGTTTTCCCAAGGGAGATGAGCTGGAAACAGGTAGCATGGTGAGCGAATGCCTTGGAAGCAGGCCGGCACTTCAGCGGGTCATGGGTCAGGCACAGGTCCCGTAGAAGGTGGTTGGGAGAAAAACAGGTGACAAAAGAGCCACGAAACAAAACGCCACACCTTTTTTAAAAGGCCTCAAGGGTGGGGGCCGAGTTGGTGGGAAAAGAATGTTCAAAGAATAGAAGGGATCCTCTTACAGGCGCTTTGACCATGGGGAAGGGAAAGCTCTCAAATGGACATGAAGGTGACTGATTGTACAGCTCTCTGTGATGTGATCGAGTGAATTGTTGAATTATGACATGTAAGCTGTTTGCGAATAAAACGGGAAAAATCTGAATAAAATTTGGAATTTAGTTGCTAAATTAGGGGCTGAACCCCCGTGGCGTAAGTGGTTGAGTGCGGGACTGCGGTCCGAGGGCTTGGCGGTTCAAATCCAGCGGTGGCTCTCAGGAGCAGCACTGGGTAGCTCCCACGACCACCAGAGGCAGAGATACCCACAAAAAAACCCTTAAACCACAGTGATGCCACACACACACACACACACACACGAACTCTAAAACAAAGCAAACTAAAAGCCTCCCCTCAGATAATGACTGCAGCCCTGGAGGACAGGTTAGAAAGTGTCATCTACTTGTTTTGGACAGCTGGCCTTGTAGTTAGCATTTCAATACGTAAGCCCAAGGCCACTGTTGACAATGGCTACAATGAGGGTTAGAATGGACCAGAAGAAATTGGAATAGACATGGATGGGACAAACAGCCGTGCTGTACAGAAAGTTGGGTGTTCTTTTATGAACCAAAACAGACAGACAAACCCCAACCCACCCCGTGCTTTAAATTAAAAGGGAATGGGCATGGCATTATCTGCTCAGTAGCAAAAATTTCAAAGACGTGATCAAGTGTTGGCATCTCTCTCTGGCCTTTGTCTTCCTTCCGCAGGCGCCCTGGTGAGCTGGCCCTCTGATTCCCTAGGCTACAGAGGGCAAGACCTGCGTGGGGGTGGGGGGGAGCTGCTCAGGGATGAGGGTCCCTGATCTCCTCATCAGGAACCTTTCCTGGCGGAAGGGCAGCCAGCTTGACCTTCGAGAGTCTTAACCCGAAGAGGGGCAGCTGTTGTCTTTCGTCGATTGGAACCGCACTGCCCTGGTCTAATTCTTAAGGGGCCTCAAATGCATCATCTTCGTTATATCAACTGTCGCGCGAAGCAGGATCATTTGGAATTAGTGTTAAAGGGGGGGGGGGAATCCTAATTTCCGCTCCCTGCCTCGCCACTCCCCCCTCCCCCCGGCCCCCACACTAGGTCTCCCTGCCCCACTAGCTTACCCAGACTGCTGCTTCCCAGACAACCTTCCGCCCTTTCCAAACTCACATGCCCTCCCCTCCCCTCCCCTCCCCTCCCCAGGTAGCGGTCTCCGAGCTCCACCGCCCCTGCACCGGCCAGTGTCGCCTCACACAGACCCTCTCTGGGCAGAACCAGCCGAAGGACATCTCTCCCGGAGTCCGCCTTTTTTTCTGGGATCAGGCGTTTCCGCCTCCGGGGCGAAGCTCCTCCCCCACCATCCCAATCGTATTCCCTGGAAGAGCCAGCGCCCGCTCGGCCGGCTCCCGACGGGATCAGCGAGGCGCTGGTCACTCGCCGGGGCGGCGGCCGCAGCAGCACCGGCCGGGGCCGACTTCAGCACCACGGACAGCGCCCGGCCCGCGGCGCGCTCGAGCGATCCCGGCCAGGCGGCGCGCTATGCCCGCAGCATGGCCCGGCGCTCGGGCCCCGTGGCGCTGCTCTTCAGCTTCGGCCTCCTTGGGCTGTGCCCAGGTAAGGACGAGCACCGGGCACCGGCTGGGCACACACACACCCCCCCCCCGACCCCCGCCAGTGGCTCAGGAATTGCCGCGCTCTGTCCCACCCGGCCAGGCTGGAAGGTGGGAGTGGGGCCATCTCCCAGGGGATTTGGGAAGCCTGTTGGGGTTTAAGGGAGTGGCCCCAAGGGACTGAAAGGAGCGCCTTAGCAGAGCTGTGGGGAGACGTGATCCGAAGGAGTAAATGCTACCCAGATGCGAAGGGGTGGGGGGGAACGCAGCGTGGACATGGAGGAAGGAAGCTTTCTGCCGCGGCAGGAGGACAGTCAAGGACCGCAGCAGAGATGCCATTTGGTTTCTGGGTCAACTCCTATCTCAAGAAATCTACGGAGGTCAGCGCCCTTGCCTTGAACGCATTTTCTCGAACCTGCTTTGGGCTTCCAAGTCAGCCCCCTGCCCGCCCCACCCTCTACCGCCCCAGGGAAAGCGGAGAGAATGGTAGGGTGGGACAGGAACCCTGGAAAGGGCTGAGATGAGGAAGTAGTGCTGAGGGGGCCGGGCTAGGGCAGAGTTACAGAAGGGTGTGAGGAGGGGCAGCTACAGCTGGACAGCTTTCCACACGCCCAGGCCACCCGAGGGAAACCAAAATTGTCTATTTCAAACCCATGTTGTTTTGGGATGGGGTCGTTATGGCCCCAGTTGCATGGGGAGCCACAGACTGTTACCTGCACACACAGAGGGGCCTTAGGAGGGTGTGCAGTGGGACAAGAACAGCTGTTGTCCCTTCACAGCTCTCCCAAATTTACCAATTTACGGTAGTCTCTCTGCTGGGGGGCGGGGGGGGGCGGGCACGCGGGATGTCATGGAAGCTGAAATCTCCAGTCTTTGGGGCCATCCGTCGAGACCTTAGAGCAGTGGTGCTCAACCTTCCTAAGGCCACGACCCTTTCATACAGTCCCTCACGTGGTGGTGACTCCCCAGCCATAACATTATTTCTGTTGCTACTTCATCACTGTCATTTTGCTACTGTTATGAATGGGACAACTCCTGCGAAAGGGTTGTTCAACCCCCAAAGGGGTTGAGGCCCACAGGTTGAGAACCACTGTCTTAGAGAAAGAGTGAGTACCTCACCCAAACCAAACTAAACCCCCTGCCACCGACTCATCATACCCCCACAGGACAGAGGAGACCTGGCCCCTTTGGGTTTTCATGATTCCTCTGAGCTCTCAGACTGGGGGATTTAGGGGAGTCCTTTTAAAGAGGGGCTTCTAGAGGATCAGCCATGCATTTTTGGGGGGGTTGCTATGAGTGAGAATCGATGGCGGTGAGAGTTGAATTTAGAATGGAGCCTTGAGAAGCGATTGCCTCTTGATGGAGCCCGAGCGGGCCCTCCCTGCATACCTACGTGCCTTCTGTCCACTCCTGCCCAGAGGTGTGGGGGACAGATACGGAGGAGCGGCTGGTGGAGCATCTCCTGGACCCTTCTCGCTACAACAAGCTCATCCGCCCCGCCAGCAACGGCTCTGAGCTGGTGACGGTCCAGCTCATGGTGTCACTGGCCCAGCTCATCAGTGTGGTGAGTCGGGAGGGCCCAAGCTCTACCAGCTATTGGAGTTAGCATAGCCGCAGCGGGCACCTCTGTGCCGACTCCTCCTCTGGAGTCCTTGAGACTTGGAGAGGGCCCGGTAAAGTGACCACATTTTAAGCGTGACACCACTGACGGGGGTGGGGATGGGGGCGGTTCCTTGATTAAAAATTTGGTCTATATGAAGCAACAAAAATGTTCATTGAGGGCTGAGTCCCAGTGGCGTAGTGGTTGTGTGCGGGACTGCGGCCCACTGGGACGGAGGTTCGATTCCAGCTCCACGGAGCAATGGCTGGGCCTCCTACTCCCACCACCTGAGGGCAGTGATGCCCCGCCCCCCAAAAAAAATGTTCATTGAATGCAAAAATAGTATTGTAATATATTTATTTTAAAGCGCTGTGGGACATTGTTAAAAAGCGGGACGTCTGGCCACCTTAGGGGCCTCGGGTCCATGGGCAGGGAAGGTCTACTCAGCAACTTCTCTTCTTCACAGCATGAGCGGGAGCAGATAATGACCACCAATGTCTGGTTGACTCAGGTTAGTGCCCCTCCCACCCCCACCTCCTTGGCCTTCTCCAATCCTTCTGTGTGAAACACGTGCCTTCCCCTGCCGCAGTCTCTGGCGGTCTGAAATAGTGAACTTTACAGCTTAGTTCTGTCACTCGGCCTCTCTGTGTCTTTGGCCAGGCTTTGCTCACGGAGACCAAGGTTCTTATTTGTCACGGGTCGAATCTGCGACCTGGGCTGGGCAGTGTGGATCAAATGAGAACGTACTTTACGAGCCATGCTTGCTCGCTGTGGGGAGACTGGCTTGTCGATGTTTACCCCACTTCCCTGAGGTCCCTCTGGTCCCTGGGTCCTGGTCGGGACAGGCGCTGGGCTGCTTCTCTTGCTCCTTCCCCAGGAATGGGAAGATTATCGTCTCACCTGGAAGCCAGAGGAGTTTGACAACATGAAGAAAGTTCGGCTCCCGTCCAAGCACATCTGGCTCCCAGATGTAGTCCTGTACAACAAGTAGGTGACTCTGGGACAGTGAAGGGGATGGAGGGTGAGAGACTGTGGGCTCGGCGAGGGGAGGGGAGGGGCCATGGGGAAAGCAGGGACATTTTATTGGCTGATGCACGGATGGTCAGCTATCAAGGGGGCATGGCCAACCCTGTCCCAGGCTATTAGAACTCCTGCAAACAAGAACTGTCCGCCCCTGCTACCTAAACTGGTTCAGGCATAGGCTTTCCTGGAAGCCTGGGTGAGATCAAAGAGCCTCAAGGTTCCAATTTTCTCCTCCAAGTGTCATCCCCATTCCTGTCATAATCCTGCTCACCTCCAAGACACAAATCTCCCCTCATCCACGGATGGTGCCCTCCCCTGGTCCCACCTGCCCCTGGACTCCTCCGTTGCCCAGAGGGCCTCACTCAGCCTCTTGGCTTCCCCAATCTCTCCACCCTCAAGCCAAGCAGCCAGCTCACACAATGCATGCGTGACAAGTAGCAGCTGTGCCCTCCCGACCCTCGGTCCACCCTCGAGGAGCCACACCAACCTCTTGACAAAGACACCTCTGTCCCCACCAACACCTTTCCTGGCTCCTGCTGCATTCCAGCACCGTGTCTTTCTACCCCTTGGCCCTAGGCCGCCTTCTCTCCCCCTCTGACTTTCCTCCCAAGCGGGGCTGGGTCTGTGGGCCGAGGCGGGAGACCGCTGTGGCCAGTGCTGACCGTGTCCGCTCCTCGGCAGTGCTGACGGCATGTACGAGGTGTCCTTCTATTCCAACGTCTTGGTCTCCTACGACGGTAGTATCTTCTGGCTGCCGCCGGCCATCTACAAGAGTGCGTGCAAGATCGAGGTCAAGCACTTCCCGTTTGACCAGCAGAACTGCACCATGAAGTTCCGCTCGTGGACCTACGACCGCACCGAGATCGACCTGGTGCTCAAGAACGAAGTGGCCAACCTGGACGACTTCACACCCAGCGGGGAGTGGGACATCGTGGCCCTGCCCGGCCGGCGCAACGAGAACCCGGACGACTCCACCTACGTGGACATCACGTACGACTTCATCATCCGCCGCAAGCCGCTCTTCTACACCATCAACCTCATCATCCCCTGCGTGCTCATCACCTCGCTGGCCATCCTGGTCTTCTACCTGCCGTCCGACTGCGGCGAGAAGATGACGCTGTGCATCTCCGTGCTGCTGGCGCTCACCGTCTTCCTGCTGCTCATCTCCAAGATCGTGCCGCCCACCTCCCTGGACGTGCCGCTCGTCGGCAAGTACCTCATGTTCACCATGGTGCTCGTCACCTTCTCCATCGTCACCAGCGTCTGCGTGCTCAACGTGCACCACCGCTCCCCCACCACGCACACCATGGCGCCCTGGGTCAAGGTCGTCTTCCTGGAGAAGCTGCCCGCGCTGCTCTTCATGCAGCAGCCGCGCCACCACTGCGCCCGCCAGCGCCTGCGCCTGCGGCGGCGCCAGCGCGAGCGCGCGGGCGCAGGCGCCTCGCTCTTCTTCCGCGAAGCCCCGGGGGCCGACTCGTGCACCTGCTTCGTCAACCCCGCCTCGGTGCAGGGGGTGGCCGGGGCCTTCGGAGCCGAACCCGCGCCCGGGGGCGGCCCACGGAGAGCGTGCGGCTGCGGCCTGCGGGAGGCGGTGGACGGTGTGCGCTTCATCGCCGACCACATGCGCAGTGAGGACGACGACCAGAGCGTGAGTGGGGCCGGCGGGGGACAGGCGGCCATTGGCCTCCCTTAGATTACCAAGACAGGCCTTGGCTGGGGTTCCCCGGTGGCTTCTGGGAGGCACCGCCGCCCAAGTTGGAGAGGGGACCATGCGACTTCCAGAGGACGCAGGTGCAGCTGGATGTAGCCTCCATAGCCCCTAGGTGCCTCCTGCCTTTGCAGGCTGCTTTGGGCCTTTGGGAGAGGAGCCTTTTGTGTGTTCTGAGGGAAGGAGGGGTTAAAAGGTGAGACGAGCTTTGCAAACTTGCTCTCTGTGCAGAAGTGACATTCCCAAATCAATAGCTCTTCCTGTTCTTCTGGCCTCTGGGGACAGCCCGGTGAAATATTCATGGAGGTTGGGACAGTGAAGGTGAGGGCGGTGACTGACAGGGGTTCCCAGGAATAGAATTAGGCGTTGGGCCCAGGGTGTGGTGGTGGTGGTGGTGGTGGTAGTGTGTGTGTGTGTGTGTGTGTGTGTGTGTGTGTGTGTGCCCTTGCACAAGTGATGGGTCAAGATACCAGTCTCCCCCAACCCCCCTCCCGCCCCCAGCTCCTTTGGACTGAGGCAGCCCCGGCCAGGCCACAGTCTCCGGATACCTGGCTGGTTCTAGGCCAGGCACAGCCATTGTCACGGTGACCTATCAACCTTCCCAGGAGATGCGCCCATTGCAGGGTGGGGACGAGGACGGGCAAGCTCCTGCACTACTGTTTGTGCACCAGGCTTGAGAGCCCTCCCCCATTTCTGGCCTCTGGTAGGGCAGAGGATTGGACTGGAACCTGGGCCAGCGAGTTCTGGAGTTCTGTGTGGTGCGGAGAGAAAGAGGGGTGGGGTCTGAGGTGGGAGGAGAGGGAGGTGGCATGCCACGAGTGCGGAGGTGCTGGGGGCCAGGGGCTTGGCCTCTGGGGCAGGCAATGCCCGGCCCCCGACTGCTGTCCACTCACGCGGTGTGCATTTGCTGAGCCAGGCGCCCACGGTGACCTACTTGGGTGCTTCACAGGCGTCCTTAAATGTAACGTTTCTGAGGCAGAACACTAGAGCTACAGACCTCTCAGGGACTCCTCCCATCACTATCTACCCGATGCTTCATCATTTCTCTCTGCCCTCCCTCCCCTCCCTAAAGCCCCCAGCCTCCAGCAGCTCTTGCCTGGTTCAGGGCCACGTGTCCCCGTGGTGTCCCTGGGCCCCTCCATGCAGACACACACACACACACACACACACACACACACACACACCGCCTTCCTGCCCCATCTATGTCTCTCCCCTTTGCTTATGTGCCCAGGTCTGAGCCACCCAGTCTGTGCCCCTAGGACCCTCTGCTTTTTGTGGGTGTTTGTTTTCAACGCTCTTTGCTTTACTTTTTGGGAGAAAGGCAGGACTTTCTACTCCCACAAAGTGTTAGTCTTGGAAACCCACAGGGGCAGCTGGACCCTGTCCTGTAGGGCAGACGTTGGGCTTTTATTGAGAGTAGAGGGTCAACCCCACAAATAAAAAGATAGACTCTTATTTAGGGACACAGTGGCTACAGCAGTGGCTTCAAGCCCAACTGTGAGAGGGCCCAGGGGCAGGGTTGTGGCTGCCTTCAGTTCTTTTGTGACTGGGGTGTTGGTGGTGGAGACAGAGCCTGGAAGGCAATACCTCTGAGGACACGTCAATCCCTCTCCTCCAATATTCAGCTTCTGTCTCTAAGAGCAGAGTGTGCTCACACATAACCCTGGCTCAGGGGTGACCTTCAGGAACATCGGTACAAGAATACCTTCACCTAGTGGGCAGCCCATAACTCAGGCTTACCCATTGTTCTTCATGACACACCACCAGGCTCTCAAAGTGCATTGGGTTGTCCTGTGTGTGAGTCCGGGTAGACTAGAGAAACAAATTCATAAACACGCATATGGATATAAGGGAGAGGTTGATGTACAAGAGGAATGGAACATTGAAAAAGCATCCCAACCCAGTCTGGTCCAAGGTCCTAAGTCCTATATTAGCCCATATGTTTGATACCAGCCTATGAAGTTTCCTTTTGACTCACAAAGCACATGCAATGACACCAGGACAATCACAGGCCAGTGGAAGCAGAGTCTTGTGTGTCCAGTGGCGATAGAAGCATCCCGGCGCTGGCAGGGGTCTCCCCATGGCTCCTCGTTTCCAGGGCTCAGGGTCCATCAGCAGGATCCAGTGGTGGTAGAAGCATCTCAGCCTTGGTAAGGGTCACCCCGGACTGGCCTCCCGAGCATCTCAGTGCTAGTAGGAGTGTCCACGTGGCTTCTCCGGTCCCAGAGGTTTGGCTCCATCAGGGTAAGCCCTTGGGACTTCTCCTCCGGCTCCTCCAGCCCCCAGGCCTCAGGGTCTATATCATGCTGCCGTGTTGTCTTGTCCATAGGCCGTCTCCAAGAGACTGAGTCAAGTCTCTCTTCTCCAATTGGGAAATACCGCGAGATGTCCCGGAATTCTCAGGAGAAGGCCACGCCCACACAGAGACCTCATTGGCTATCTCCAGATTGACAGGCTAGACTCCACCCCTAGACTCCCAATCATGACATTGGCATCAAGTACATGGCCGCCACATCCTGTCTCCTGAGTTCCCATCAGCCGGGAGCACTTCCTCCATTTCCATACACAGTCGGAAAGGTACACGCGTTTGGAGTTGTAACTTTCCCCAGCTTCTTCCTGACACAGCTGGCTCCCCTCTCATCACATCCGACCCTCAATGTCGGTTCCCCACGAGGCCGTGCCAGATCACACACGACTGGCCATCTTCCCGGCCGTTTCTCTACCCCATCCTTTGTTTTCCATGCAACATCTGCCAGTGTGGACTGCGTTCAGTCCTTCACAGTTTTTAGCCCATCTTCCTTAGCAGGCATCAAATGTCAGGCTGTTCCATCTTGCTGTAGTTCATAGGTTCCCAAATTTGTGGGGCCCACTGCTCCCATTTCAGAAAGAAAAAAATTACTGAGCATTCCTCTGGCCATTAAAAAATGTTTGGACTGCAGTCCATAATCCAGGCTAACGTGTAGGTATCTGCTTTTGCAGTGCCCACATTGGGAAACGCCACTCTGGTTGTACGTCCAGCATCTGGCCTGGAGCCAGGTGTACAGTAGGCACAGCTATGATATGAAAGCGTGGTTGTGCCGTAGCTGCCCCCACAAAGGTGTGCAGTCATTCTGGGTAGAGAAAGGGAGGATTCCAGAATTCTAGACACAAAGGGAATCCAAAGACGGGGATCTGAGAGGACATCTTGGGGTTTGGGAAGTCCAAGGTGTGGGGTGGGAGCTCTCAGTGGACTACGTGGTATGAGCAGCTCTTAACCCCAGACTTGGGGCCTGGATTGGCCCTGAAACCAGTGGGGCCAGTAGGGATTTTTAAGCAGGTAAATCATGGCTTGGCAAGGTCACCCTAGAATACCTGAGGTGTGTGTGTGTGTGTGTGTGTGTGTGTGTGTGTGTGTAAAAGCTGCATGTCCTCGTCCCACTCCATCCTGAATCATGCTCCGATTCCTCCTCATGCAGGTGAGCGAGGACTGGAAGTACGTGGCCATGGTGATCGACCGCCTGTTCCTCTGGATCTTCATCTTCGTCTGTGTCTTCGGCACCATCGGCATGTTCCTGCAGCCTCTCTTCCAGAACTACACCACCACCACCCTGCTCCACTCGGATCACGCGGCTCCCAGCTCCAAGTGAGGGGCCCGCTCGTGTCATGCCTCTTGCCCCCTTTACCTGCCGCTGTAGTACGGGGTGGCGGGGCTACGAGCCAGCAACCAGGCAGAGGGGCGTGCCCCCTGCAGAACCACCCGCTTCCTTCACCTGGAGCCCCTCCCACACACCCCGCCACCCGCACAACCAACGCCAACCTGGGGGCTGGAGCAGCTGCCATGTCTGGGTTCCTCCCCTCCTCTTGTCCCAGCCAGGCAGCCCTGGAGGCTGGGGAGGGTGAAGGCTAAAGACAGGGCTGGCAGAGCCTTCCCCCCTGGGGGGGGGGTGTCTGACTGCAAGAAGCCAAGAAGGGCACTCATTCATCTGCCTCCAGGTCACGGAGGAGGGCAGACTGGATTGTGGGAGGACAGGGACTTGGACTATGGGCCGGGCGGATACACTGTGGATGGTAGCTCCGAAGAGAGGAGCAAGAGGCCTGCTCGGGGACGGGGGAGGGAGCTGGCGGCCGCTCTACTCTGGTGGACACAGGACAGCGGTTCGTGCCTGGAGGGCTTAGGTGGGTGCCAGGGCTGAGGCTGAGGTGAGTCGTCCACTTCAGCCTCCTGCTTCCAAGGGGCTCAGAGTCCAGGGCCCTAGGCCCATTCTGGTCTAGGGAAGAAGTCTCCGCACCCCTCCCCAGACACCCCGGTTTCTCGCTAAGACTCAATGTATGGATGACACAGTGTGTGGACACAGTTGAGCCTTTGTTAGGCCCCCGAGTTCGCAGTGTGGGTAACCTGCTCGGAGTGAGAAGTGCAAGCTTCCCCCATCCCTCCCCCACCTCCACCCCCCGAGCTGGAAGAGCCTGTCACGGTTCTGCAGGCAGGAGCCATGTGACAGCGGCAGCAGCCCTGAGCAGGACATCTCCTGCTGCACTGAGCCTCTGACCTCCCGCCCAGCACCCATCTGGAGTGCCCTGCCTTTCTGCCCGTTCGGGAGTGACTGGCGGTAGAGGATGTCCGTTGGACACAGACCCAGCCTGGTGCCAGCTGTGAAGCCCGCTGGGCCGGGACTGGCTGCGCCAGCACTGCTCCGTGGTCCTCCCCGCCCACAGCCCACCCTTTCTGCGCCAAACCCCTCTCCCAACCGACCCGATCCGCTGTCAAGCAGGCCTGGCAAGGGCAGCTGGACAGAAGAGGTGGCCTTCCCTGTGCTGCCAGCCCCTGGAGGGAGACTGGCTCCTGACACTGCTCCTGGGGGCCAGCTGGAGGTCGCCTGGCCAGTTCTTCCAGGAAACAGACGGGGGGCCCACCCCTCCCTGCCCTCCCACTTGCTGGGCTCCAGGTTGTGGTGGTTCCAGCTGATGCTCAGTGAGAGGCTGGCAGATGGGGGTTCCTGAAGGTCAGCCTGCTAGGTGCACTCTTGGGGCCTGAGGGTCTCTGGGGCCCAGGAGCGAGCAGGTGCTGGTGGGCAGAGCAGACGGCACAGGCGAAGAGGGCTGGACAGGATCCCAGAATGGCAGGTTTGCTGGGGATCCCACTGTGAGGCCCTGGTATTTCCCCGTCCCCCAGCATATTTATATGCTTTGGGAGCCATAAGCCTGGCATTGGTGTCATCAGGGCAGCTCCTGGCCCCTTACCATGGCGGGGGCTGCCTCGGGAGAGGAGGCGCCCTGCTCCGTGCTGGCTGTGGCCCTGAGGCTGGTGGGCAGCTGGGCTGGTCTCCAGGAGGCCCACTGGACCCCTATAGCCCTTTCTTTCTGAGGAGGAGGGGGGTGCTCAGGCCTTCTGCACCTGGCGGTTGGCAGGACTGCAGAGGGGCCTGACCAGCTGTGCCAAAGAATTGGGAACTTAAAAATCAGGGAGGCCTGAACAGCCCTTTTTGGTGGTTGTCTGCAGAGAAAGGCTGTTTTTGGAGGGGGGGGCTCTTTGCCCTTTAAAGAAACAAGGCTCTCTGGGGGGCTTGGGGGGTGTGTGCTCCCTGCCACCATCCTAGTTAGTGTTCTCCCAGGCCTGCTCTCTGAACAGAGACACTCTCTTTAGTCTCACGTTTCTGTAGGGGCGAGGCGTGGGCTATTTTACAGAAAATGGCGCTCCAAGAAACCAATGGGCACGGAGGGTCATCCCAGAGGCCGTGCTTTGGCAGAGATCCTAGGAGCTCCTTGGGTGGGAAGTGAGGGACACCCAGCAGGGTCTTCTGACATTACTGTCCACAGGAGGGTGGGCGGGGTCAGGCGGGGTCCCAGTGAGTCACCGTGCTTCTAGGCAGCCAGGCTGGTGGGTCACCCTCGAATGGCTGCTGACTGGATGAAGAACGGGGACCGCCTTTTTATCCCGAGGCCAACGTGAGCACCCCAGCGTTCCTAGAGCACTGTCCGTCTGATCATCTCTAGGACCCCTCACTCATTCCGCCTTAGGACGCCCCTCCTCCCCCCACTGGCCCCGTCTGCACTCCCGGAGTAGCTGCGCTGGTCCAGGCCTGCCCATGCCAGACGCATTAGAAACTCATGATTCTTGAAAAGAAGGTTGTTTGCAAAGACGTGTCTTGTTGCTCTGTTGTTTGTGGGATGAGTCACCGACTCTGGGGATGGGAGGTTGGGCAGAGGTCAGCTTCTGACAGGCAGACTCTTAAAGGCTAAAGGTCAACCGCAGGATGGTTGCAGGCCCAGCAGAGGGAGGACCCGCCCCTGGAGGCAGGAAGAACCTGCAGGTCAAGACCTTGGCCTCCAAGGAGGTCGGGCCTGCCTTCGCAACACGGCTTTAATGTGGGCTCGGATTCTGGAAATAAGTGTTCAGGTTTGTCCCCCTGCATGAACGGAAGGGTGACAGTAATGAACATGATTAAGGTGGAGGAAAACCCTTTTGTGGCCCTCAGCAGTGCCGCCCCCCCTGTGCAGGTGGGGTGGGGTGGAGGGGGGTCTGATGCTTGCTTGAGCTGATAGGGGAGCGTGGGCAGTTAGGTGTCTTTAGGGGGCCTGAGAGACTCTGGGCCAGGCGTGCGTGTACCCAGCAGATGTTGGAGGACCCACGGCTCAGCCTGACTCCATGTGGCCCTGAAGGTGCTGCCAGCCCCTGCCTCTTTCCCACCTGTCCCCGGAAGGGCCTCGCTGAGGGCGGCTGCATGGTGACTTGGGGGGGGGGGGGGGGGGGGGCTCACAGAAGCACCTTCATGCCTACCGATGGCAATTTTCAAGGTCGAGGAGGAGTCTGCTGTGGCTTCCATTGTGAAACATGGTGCATCCTCTTGGAGACCCAGGAGGGGAGCTTCTGGATGCCAGGGAGGAAAGAAGGTGCCAAGGCAGCCTGGGGCTACCCTCGGCCTAAACACCTAGTGGGTGGAGACAGAACCACCATCCACACCCACGGCTCTGGGGCCAGTTGCCACCTAGCTGCCACTGAGCTGCGCCCTCCGAAGCAGTGAGGACCGCAGTGCCTCCCAGGGCCGCTGGTCGGCCTGAAGCGGCAGCGAGTCGGCAGACACTGCCTCAGGCCCGCAGGGCTCCTTCAGGACACGACACCTGTCACCACCATCGCATCCTTGAGTGTCTGAGACGAGCAGGAAGGCCTGCCATGCTCCTTCAGATCCGCTCACTGCTGGTCTCCAATTACCGACCGTGGTGGTCATGCCTAATGAGTAACCACCATGTCACCAGGTTCCCTGAGGAGAGCTGGCTCATGCAGAACTCTGTGAACTTGACTCAAGGGCGGGCTTCCTAATTTGGGTCTTGACCTCTGGGACAAGCTGTCCAGTGGAGAGCTCTGAGGGACCTGGGGATGCCATCCCAGGAGCCCCTGGGATGGGCTTGGTGCCGGCAGGGCACCTCTCCACCTGCTCTGGGCCAAGGCTGCTGGTGCCCTGCCCGCCCCTGGAAACCAAAACTTGACACTGTCTAACAATTTGATTTTCTTTTTATTTATGGTGAAGGTGTAGTAATCACTGATATCAAGAGACACAAAAAAGCAGAATTAGAAAACTGGACTGCAGCCATCATGGTCCCCAAGTCTGGACTTGGGCACTTCCTAACTGTGCTCTTGGGGTCCTGAGCCCCCAAAGACCATCAACGTCCCTTCAACAGGAGTAAAGGAATTAGCTTCAAGCAGCAACAATTCTTACAAGTGATTATTCAAAGGATTCACAATAGCCACAGTTCAGACAGAAATCATTAAAAAAAAAAAAAAGAGGGGCGTGGGGTGTCCTGCATAAGAACAGACAACACTGGAGGGAAGAGCTGAGCAGAGGCCCTGGCAGGGCTCAGCCGCCTTTGTCCTGGGCCTGGCCGCCGAGGCGGTGTGGTGCGGGCAAGGCCCGCCTCAGGCTGGCCCCGGGAGGACGTGGGGGGGCCAAGGCGCTCTTCCTACAGCAGACACACAATACTGGAAGTTTGCTCCATTGGATCCTGGGGGCGAGTGGGGCCTGGTCTTTGCGCGCTCCCGTGCTCCTGGGAAGAGGTGGCACGCAGGCCGTGGTAGCACCCGAGATGCCTGGTGGGCCCAGCTGTTCCGCGGGGGGTCAGCAGGCTGCAGACCCCGGGGAGAGCTTCCTCCTGAGAGGCGGGGGCCACACGCCTGCCTGATCGCGGCCAGGGCCAGGGAGGAGCCCATGCCCCCAGCCGACAGCGTCTCCCTGGCAGCTGCTCGGGCCCCCTGGGGGCTCTGCAGGGACATGCCCAACGTATTCTAAAATGTGGGTCTCCTGTTTTGGCCCATATTTGGTCAAAGGAAGAGAGGGTTTGTAGTCACGAAGAATAAAAGTGGGCGTGTGGACGCATGTACTGTGGAGGAGGTGGACAGACGGGGTCGACTATCAGTAGTTTGCTGAGGGGCGGGGGGGGGGAAGGGGAGGGGAGAAAAGGGCTGGGAAAGCATTGGAGGGTGAGCCTGAGGCTCAGCAAGTTCACAGGGGCCAAGGGCCACCTAGAGGCAAGAGGCAGGTCAGTCCTGGTGGTAGCAGAGCCCCTCTGGTTCTGGTGAGGCTGACCCGGGTCCGGACCAGGCTCTGCGGAGGGGCTGTGGCTCTGACGGGCCACGCGCCGACATCAGGCTGAGGTGCAGACCAAGGATATCTCCTCTTAGGGCGGGCAGCCAAGTCGCCCTTTCCCCAGTGAAGGCCGCCTTGTCCTAGGCCTATTCAGACTCCCAGTGTGAACCCCACCCTGTTCCAGCTCCACGAGAGCACTGGGAGCAGGGGAGATGGACATCTGCATTTCCGTTCTGGGTGACTGCAGGCTATCGGCAGCAGGCAGGGGTCCACGGCGGCCTCGTTCTGGTGAAAACTCCTTGAAGTTCCCCGCACTGCCTCAGGAGAAACACCCGGCAGTGATGTGTCCCCTCCCCGTGATCCCCCTGACTGCTGCTGAACCCTGATTATCTGAGCGGAGGTGAAGGCTGCCCGCTGCCAGCCATCCTGGCGTTGGTTGGTTGGTTTTCTGCCAAAACTTCCTAGGAATGCTTTGGGAGGCGCGGTGGTGGCGGGGAGCGTGGCCACACTCTCGGGAGCGGCTGTGCTGTCCGGCAGGGACCGCTGTTGCTCAGGCCGCTCGCCAGCTCCTCCTCTAGGCGGGCTCCCTGCGGCCTGCGGGAGGGCCCTGGCCAGTGCAGCAGCAGGTTTCTCGGCTGCCTGGCCTCTCCCACCGGGCTAAAGTGCAAGACCCAAAGGGGCCGGGCAGCTAGCTCCCTGCAGGTTCCCACCACACGCTCCCGCCCGCGCCGGAGCCGGCCCGCGCGCCCTCGCAGAGGTCTCACCTGACATGTTTGAGTTTCTCTCTCCCCCTCGGGCAGCGAGAGAAACGGAATGATCACAAGGAAGGAAGGAAGGAAGTCTCCAGGCAGAGGGGGGTGTTCTGGAGGGTGGCCACCCTCACCGCCGGGCGAGGCCATCGGTGCCCACAGGACTCCCGGGTGAGAGCCCAGGCAAGACCACGAGAGATCCGTGTAGCAGACACCAACTCGGAGGCAAGGGCAGGAAACAGAACCCAACGGAAGGGGAAGGGGCGGCAGAGGCTGATGCTGTGGGTGAAGAGAACCCCTCTACTCTCCCCTTAAGGCAACAGAAGGGGGCCTGGCCAGACCCGGCCTGGCCATCCCAAAGATAGCGGGGTACACAGAAACCCAAAGTTCTCAGTGTCGGGGCTCTTGGTTCCGTTTTCGTTTTTTGTTTTTAAAGTAGAAGACGTAAGTGAAAACCACCACCCCCTGCCGAAAATAAAAAAATAAAAACAAACAAACCAAAAAAACAAAACCAAAATAGCCGCCCAGCCCCGTGATGAGGAATGCTACAGCCCGCCGCTCCGTGCCCGTGTGAACACCCCCAGCCGGGCAGCCCCCGCGGGGACTATACGGAGCACAGATCAAAGTTCTTTTCCTCCTGGGGCTTGCTGATCCAGTTCCCGTAGCCCATGTCTTTCAGGCTCTTTTTGAAGTAGTTCTTGGCTGTCTCGTACTCGCGGGCCGCTCTCTTGGCCTCGCCGTAGGGGAGTTGAAGCAGGTCCCTGCGGCAGCGGAAGGAGCAGAGCTTCTTAAATTGCAGGAAAATGCTCTTTTTGGAGACCCGAGACAGCTCGTTCCGTGGCCTGGAGAAGTGGAGACACTGGCTGTTGCTCTGAGGCCGGTGGGAATGGTGTGCAGGGGAGGCGGGTGCCCGAGGCGGGGTGGGGGGGGAGAGGTCAGCTCTGGGGACCCTTGCTTGCCCCTCCCCCCTCACCCGTCCACGGTGCCTCGGGTCCCATCCAGGATCTCCAGGTCGCAGCCGTCGGCCAGACACCAGTTGACACTCGTCTCCTTGGTCTTCCCGGATTGCCTTTTGGAATCGTAGACACTGACCCGGCCGACCTGCAGCAGGGGGGGAGGGGGGCAATCAGAGCAAGGCTGGGGGCAGGGACGGAGGGCCTTGAGCTGCCCCACCCCCTCCCCGCTCTCAGGGTCCAAGCCCAGGCGGGGTGCCCAAAAGGAGGGGGGCTGCGAAGGCTCCTTCTGCCCAAAGTGCTTAGCCGACAGGACTGCCTGGGGAAGAGGCCAGGATGGGGTGACAGTACCTTGGGGTGGTTGACAACAAAGGGATGTCGCAGTCCGTCCTCAAATGTCTTCCCGTCCCTGGTCACCCGGCAGCAGATAGCTCGGGTCAGATGCCCTTGGCTGAAAAGGTAACCTGAGCACAAAAATGAAAAACCGCACCGGCTGTGAGGGGGCGGGGGCGGAGAGGTTTAAAGGCAGCACCGTGCCATCAGGGCGACAGACCCACAGCTCTCTGGTTAGGAAGCGCCTTGTGACCGCGGCTTCAGGCATGGCTGGCCTCATCCAATAGGGCCGTAATCTCGAGGCTCGGGCGGGGTCAGGCCAGGGGCGGCACGACCACAGCCCCCAGGGCGGTAGCGCCCTCAAGGCCTGGAGGCTGAGTCAAGCCTGCCAACATCTGGCCCCGAGGCACACAGCTCAGGAGCGTGGGCACCCAGGCCCACCTGTCCCTTACCCAGGGTGAGGGATTTGAGGTACACAGGCTGCAGGAAGTGGGTCAGCAGCGCCCCCTGCAGGCCGAGCACGTTCCAGCGCAGGATCTTGTCGCTGCAGGACATGGTGCGGAGGCGCTCGCCCAGCCGGATGCCGTCCCAGGTAGGCACGATGTCACTGGACTCCACCGGGATGGTGCCTTCCCCTGGGGCGGAGACACGTGGGTTAGAGCCTCAGGATCACCGCATGGACCCCAGGGCCCCTGCTGTGTGCCGGGCACTGCGCTTAGTGCTGGGAAACGGGTGGGGTGCCCAACAGAGTGAGGGGGTAGAAAGGGGTGGGCCACCACGGCACAGGAAACCAGCCCACACCTGGGGGGGGGGGGTTCGAGGGGGTGAGGGCTTCAAGGGAGTTGGGCTGGGGGGCAGCAGGGAAACCTGGGGCAGAGCAGCCAGGAAGCGCAGACACGAGGAGGAGGGGGAACTGCTGGAGCAATCGTGTCCCAGACGGAGAAATAGCCAGGGCAAAGGCCCTGGGGCAGCAAGAGAAATGACAAGAGGCCGCGTGGGCCCACCCTCGGCTTTGCTTTTACATGAAGGGCAGTGGGAAGCCACTACAGCAGTGGCTCTCAACCTCTCTCATGCCGTCACCCTTTCACAGTTCCTCACGTGGTGGTGACCCCCGCCAGCCATAACATTACCTTCGTTGCACCTGCATCATCGCCATTTTGCGACTGTGATGAATCGGGCGACCTCTGTGAAAGGGCTGTTCGACCCCAAAGGAGGACCAAACCCACATTGAGACCCGCTGCACTAAAGGGTTCGTGTGTTGGAATACCTCTTCTTAAAGATGTGTGAAAGACCCTCAGTGAAAGTGGTCTTCAGGGGTTTCCAGAGTTGTGCTGCCGTCACACCTTCGGGGCATTCCATGACCCCAGAGAGTGACCCCCGTGGTTTCTGTAGTGTAGCGGTTATCACCTTCGCCTCACACAAAGTGACCGCGAACCACTGGCCGCCACTCTGCACCCCTCCCTAACAGCCCAGCCCCCACTAACCTATGTCCTGTCTTGGCCGTTTCCGATACACGGGACCTTTTACATCGGAGTCTTCCACTTCCCCCCCGAGGCTTGATTGCGCTGTCGCATGTACCTGCACCTCCATCCTTTGAAGGACGATGGGGTGCATGTGGAACAGTGGTCACCTGGTGGGCTGCTGTTCGAAACCACTACCCGCTTCTCGAGAAAACAGGCAAAGCTTTCCACTCTTTTCTGTAAGAGGGACCAGTCTCGGAGACCCCCGGAGGCAGTTCTACGCGGCCTTATGTGGCAGTGAGTTTTGGGGGAGGGGACCATGCGTTGGTGGGCATGGGAGTGGCTACCACTTCCTGCCCCTTACTGGACGACAGTCACCGTGCACGCTCACACCCGAGTTCGCGTGTGGAGACACGTCTTCAGTGCTCTGGGCCACGTGTGGAGGCAGGGCCACTGGGCAGTGCCGCCCTCACACCCTGGGGTCCAGCAGGTGAGGCAGCGATGTGAATGGGGCTGGTGGGACGGTGGGGGTGAGGAGGCCGGCTGGAGGCCTTCGGGAGGGTGGAAGAAAAGGAGCTAGTGGAGGAGGGACGGGATCAGCAGCCAATCCAGATTAGAGGCGGCTGAGCGCCGGCCCTCACCCCTCCTTTCCCCACCCCCACTCCACCCAGTCCCAGGGCTGGGAAGTTTTGCCCTACGGTGACTCCGAGGACTTGCCGCCGGGCTCTCTCTGCGGTCCCCAGGGATACCTCCACTTCCACTAGAATCTGGAGCCTCCCACTCAGGGTGGTCCAGCTCATTGTGGCTCAGTGAGCAGAGAGGGCAGAGGAGAACCAAGTGCAGGTTTCTGAGATTGCCAATCTTTGTGGGAGCAGACCATCTCATCTTTCTCCCTTGGTGGATGGTGGGTTTGAACTGTCAACTTTTTTTTTTTTGGGGGGGGGGAGGGGGGCATCACTGTCCTCTGGTGGGAGTGGGAGGCCCAGCCTTGCCCCTGGAGAGCTGCTGCTGGATTTGAACCGCCGAGCCAGTGGGCCGCAGTCCCGCACTCAACCGCTGCGCCACCGGGGCTCAGCCCGAACTGCCAACGTTTTATCTCACAGCCGATACCTACCACAGAGCCACCAGCGTGCCTTGAACATCTCCCAGGTCTTTCAAATGCACAAACTCAGAGCAGACTCCCCATGCTCCCTCTAAATCAGTGGTTTTCGACCTTCCTAATGCTGCGATCTTTTCATGCAGGTCCTCACAAAGTGATTTTCATTGCTATTTTGTAACTGTAATTTTGCTAGTTATGAGTCGTAATGTAAATATCCGATAGGCAGAATGCATGTCCGTTGTTTCAAATTGAACATAACCACAGCCGAAGATAAAAAGATGGATCAGCATCCAGATCCAGTTCCCATGGGGTGTGTGTGTATACACGTACATATTGCAATAGTTGATGAGCTTACATTTACCCAGTAATTATCAGTCACGAAGTGTCGTTCTACCTCCAATACTGCTGCTGTCTACACAGCAGCTGCTCCCTACACACGTGTGGCGGGTCTGCATAAGCACATTATGGCGCCAACCCTGTCACATACACCTGTGTTTGCATGGAGCGTAGGTGATGGGGTTGGCACGAATCATGCCAGGTGCTCAGAGGTGGGTGTCTCTGCATGTGGGCAGATAGAGGAGTGGTGTCTTGGTTCCTGAGACCATCAGAAAGATGTGTTTTCTGATGGCTTTAGGCAACCCCTCTGAAAGAGTCATTGGATCCCCAAAGGGGTTGCGACCTGGAGGTTAAGAACCGCTGCTCTGAACATGCTCCAGCTCCCGCCAGCGGCTGTGGTCTTGCGCAGAGGCCTTCGGGGTGGTGAGGTGGGGGTGGGGGTGGGCGTGCCACTCACCGTTCTCTACCTTGGTGCGGAGCTTGCCTTGCTTGGGGTTCTCGAAGACAGGGTAGTGTCGGGACTCCGTGCTCTCCACAGCCCGGTCGCTGCAGGACTTGTCAAAGAGGGCGCCGTCTCCACAGGGGGCCGTGCTGCGGGCGGTGGGGGCACTTGGTGAGAACCCACCTGGGCAGACACCGGTGGCTGGTTTTTCCGGGCCACTAATACAATCCTACTGGCTGCAGCCCGCGCTTCTCCTGAAACCCACTGTGGGACGCATGTGGCATCCTTTGACGCAGGGTGCAGTGGGGCGGGAAAGTGGGTGTGCCCCCACCCCCAGGGGGGGCCACGATGAGGCAATGCAGACCTGATGTAGAGATGGAACGACACTGTCTTTTTGATCTGGAGCTTCCCGCCTCCCTTAACGATCTCAAAAATGCTGTCCTTCGCAGTCTGGGGGTTGTACTTCATCAGCTCGCTGTAGAGAAACCTGCGGAGACAAGTGCTGGCTGAGAATGCAGGCAGGCTCTGTGCTGGGCCAGGGCGCTTCTCTGAGCCTTGGGAAGGTGGAGTGGGGGGCGGGGTGTCTGGCATGGGGGGTGTCTCAGTCTGACAGAAGGGAAGGCAAGGCAGAGTGCTCTAGGGAGCCCTCGCATTCCTGACAGGAAGCTAGCCTTTTAGGTCAGCATGGCTTCTGCCCAGGATGCCTGGCAACAGCGGCTGCCGGGATCTGTGGGCAGGACAAGTGGCTGGGGGAGGCTGCGTCTCTCCCCGGGGCTCTCCCTCCAGGAATTAAAGAAGAGGTGGGGTGGAGGAGATTGCTGGCAGGGCCGAGGAGGAAGGCTACTCGTCCCCAAGGCCCTGAGGTCAGAGAGGGCCTTTGGAGGATTTCAAAAAGGGCAGGAAGGGAAGCTGGCGAGGAAGGGGAGTGCTCTGGGTCAGGCAGCTGGGCTGCAGAGGAACCCAGGGGTCAGGGAGATTCATAGGGTCGGGCTCTAGGCAGGCGCGGGGGCGGCTGCTGAGGCTGGCCATAGCGTTGGGGAGGGATGGGGCGGGGCGGAGGCGGCTCACCTGATGAAGCCTCTTCGGGAGATGATCTCGGCATGGCAGTCATTGACGGTCTCTCCCTTCAGGCTGAGCGAATCCCCTTTCACACAGCGATTCCCTGGGCAGGGGGAGGCAAGTGGGGCGGTTCTAAGGAGGGCATGGGCCCGCCCGCCTCTCTGTCTATGGCCTCCCCCAATTCCTTCCCGGGGCAGGAGGCAGCAGCTGGAAGGAACCGGCCGCTCCCAGGGTACGTCTCGAGCCTGCCTTACCCGTGCCCAAGCTGACCACGACGCCCAGGTCTTC
>PVJH01014406.1:0-15006 GCA_004026705.1 Nesogale talazaci
TGTGAGATTTCCCAGAAGTCTCAGGAGAAAGCCATGCTCACACGGAGGCCTCATTGGCTACGCAATGACTATTTCCAGATTAACAGGCTAGACTCCACCCCTACATCTCAATCATAAAACTGACATATCGAATACATGACCACCACCCCTTGGGAACCAATGTGTTTCCATGGCTGATTTTCAGAAGTAGATGGCCAGAAGCTGTGGTCTTCTCATAAGGAGGGTCCTGGAAACCTCCCCCCATGTATCCGCCTTCACCTTCCTGTGGCTGACCATTACGGCTACCCGAGCCCTGTGATGTGGCCACGGCCCTTGCACCACACAACGTGCCTGTGATCTTCCTGCATTCTGCATCATTGCCTGTGGCTATGTGAATCTGAAAGAGAGACTTATGGACTAGCATCATCACACTTATGGACTTGATTGAGATTGGGCTGTGATGTTTCCTTGACATACAATTACTTCTTGACACAAAGCTCTTTCTTACACCGAATGCTTCTCTAATCAACCTGGCCTAGCACAGCCACCCTCTATCCTTCCACCCATCTCTGGACCCTGAAAGGCTGCCAGGTGGGCAGTGAGACCCGGGGAATGGAACAGTCATTCCCGTGTGCCTTGACAGCCCTTATTGATCCCCTCACTCTGCTCTTCATTCAAACCTCAAAGGAGTCCTGGTAGTACTCTTGGACAGCTAACCCAGAGGTCAGTGGTTCAAACTCACCAGTCTCTCCTGGGGGGAAAGATGACATTGTCTGCTCCTGTAAACTTTTACAAAGCCTCAGAAACACTAGATAGGGTGGCTAAGAGTTGGAAATGACCCAGTCATGGTGGGTTTTGTTTCATGGAGGCTTTGCTGTTGGTTTTCATTCAAACTTCCTTCGAAATAGGAAGCTGGAAGCTCATCATCTTCATCGCAGAACCTCCTGGGTCTAGAACAGTGCCTGGAATCCGGCTGTTGAGGAAATGCTGCCCTGCCCCGTGCACATCAGACCACTGTGAGCCACAGGGTTTGCGGGAGCTGAGTTTCAGAAGTAGACCAGCAGGCCTTTCTTGCTAGTCAGTCTGGAAGTTCAGCTAAACATCACAGCAGCATGCAGCACAGCTCCACTCACAGGTGAGTCACAGCTGCAGATAAGGTTCCCTGACAGGGAATTGAACCCTGGTCTTCTGTGTGGAAGATGGGAATTCTATCATGGAATGCCACGTCCCCTGGAACAGGGTAAGCGGGTGAGTGCAGGCGCACCCATAGTTTCTGCTCAAAATGTCACCTTATTAATAATAAGCCCTGCTCTGATCAGCTTATGTAAAGCAGTCATCCTCCCCCTCACCTCTACTCCTTCCTCCTTATCCAAGTCGTCCTTTCATTGGCGGGCAGTATCACCTCCTGACATATGTGACATCGCTTACTGCCTCTCACCCCCAGCAGGAAAGACTGCACTGCTGTACCCTGGGAGAGGATCCTGGTGGCACAGTAGGTTAAGTGTTGGGCTGCTAGCTGCAAGGTTGTTGGTTCAAACACAACGAGACTGTCTGCTCTGGTAGAGCCTGCAGTCTCCAGTACCCTATGGAGCAGTCCATGCTGTCCTATGGGGTCACCGTGAATCGGAGTCCACTTGACAGTCGTGGGCTGGTTTTTCCGAACCCGCAAAGTCTAAAACACGGCCCAGCTCTGAGTAAAGTCTCAATAAACATGTGTTAAACGAATAACTGGCAAAAGTGGGCAGATTGTCACGCCTAACAATGTCAGGTGTATCCCCAACACTCACTGGGAAAAAGCAGGCACTAAGGAGTTCTGGGAGTACTGCGTTCTACAAGGTCAGCAGTTCGAAACCAAAAAGACGGAGCGTTCTACTCCCAGAAAGAGTTACAGTCTCGGAAACCCACAGGGACAGTTCTACCCTGTCCTACAGTGTTGGTCCGCATCAACTCCATGGGACTGAGTTTGGTTTGGGGAAACTGCTCAGGATCCCTGGGCCCAGAGTAGGCCACAGACTAGACTGCCAATCACAAGGTCAGCTGTTCAAACCTACCAGCCAGTCCACAGGAGAAAGATGAGGCTTCTAAAACTCATAAAGATTTACCGCTCAGGGAACCCACAGGGCCAGTTCTACTCTGCCCCTGGGTCCCTCTGCATAAAAACTGACTACTATGGCAGTCAGGTTGGAGTTTGTTTTCCATAATGCAACAGTCGCCCAAGCAAACAAGTCAATTCTTAAGGCCGTGACCTTCGTCCCCTAGATGGAAGGGCTAGGAGTCCTGCTCGGGAGACCCCAGCTCTGGATGTGAAGAAAAGGCTTTAGAGTATGAAGAGTAAGACCTTGTGCTCCTTCCATGTGTGGCTTTAGAAAGCACGCGTGAACACTTGCTTAAACATACAGCCATTGGAAATCCCTTCTGGAAGGAAATGGGCATATAAATTACAGCTACATGGGACTAACATACACCATTCGCAATAGCTCCCGGCGGCTACCTTCGGATGACAGTTCATGGACAGTACAGACTTGGGGGGCCAGCCCTGAACACTGTTTCCCCCTTGGATTTTTCTGACAGTTGCTCTCTTGATGGGGCAGCTGGGAAAGGCTGGCTTCATTCTGCACCGCCTCCCCTGTCCGGATTCTATGCTGCACAGTAGGTGCAGATTTGAGATCAATCCCCCGCCCCCACTCCTCTTCCCCACAGCATTCATTACTCATACCTGCCCCCTCAGTCACCAGTGTCTACACTGGATGGATTTGGGGAGATAATCATCTCCCAATGCACCCAGTGTTCTCCTGGGTGGGGCGTCACTCCGTCAGGGGTCGAGATTCCGTGACTCGATACCTCCAAGGCCTTGAAAACGCACCCCTCAAGACACCATCCACCCCAAACTGGCCAACCACAGGATAATGCGCATCCAGGGCTCCGCACCCAAACATCGGCTTTTCTTCCAAGAGCACAGGCTGGGAAGGCAGAGCCGTCCTATTTATGAGCCGTGAGTCACCTCAGCACTCGATGTCTGTTTCCTTGTCCCTATGAATGAGGTGACCCTCCCCGACGAGTAAACCAAACCGTGGGGCGCCGGTTAGAGCCCCGGGCGGTGCACCCGCGGACGTTAGGGTGCTAATTCATCCCCGCGGCGCCCGTTAGACACCCGGGTGGGGGGGGGCGGGCATCTCTGGGAGGCGCCCCGAGGGAAACGAACGATGGAGGCTCCAGACCCGCCCCCGCCCCCAGGGGTCCGGGGCCCGAGACGCCGCCCCTGCAAGCCACCACCTCCGGCAACAAGTGTCCCGCCTCACCCGGTACAGGCCGTCCGCGAACACGCGCGGGTCCAGGTGGCAGGCGATGGTGGCGCTGGGCAGGTCCTGCAGGTCCACCTCCTCCATCTCACAGTCGATGAAGCTCCAGTCGCCGCAGTCCTCGTTGGCCTCGGCCGCCCCGGCGGACGGCTCGAAGGGCCGCAGCGTCACCTCGGGCCGCGCTCGCGCCCCCGCCGCCTCGGCCGCCGCCCCGAGTCCGGGCCCCGCCACACCGCCCTCCATGCCACGGCCCGCGCGCCCCGTGCGCCCCGCCGGGTCCTCGCGCGCGCGCGTCCGCACCGCCGCTGCGGACTCCGTCTTTCACCCCCCTCGTGCACGCGCCGCGGCCGGTGCCGGTCACCACGGCTCCCGGAGACGCGGCCTCAGCGCGCCCGCCCCGCCCGCCGCCTTTCCACGCGGGAGGGGCACGGACAGGCGGCTCGCCCAGCCCCGAAGGCGGAGCCTCGGCGATAGACTGGCGGGCCCTTTAAGGCAGGCACCCGCTGGGCGGGTGTAACGCGCCTCTCCAGGAGAGAAGACCAATGAAGGCACAGTATTCTTATCACGTGATCGTTAATCCTGACGCCTCAAAGACGGCCATGTTGAGTAGGGGCAAAGGTCTCCTGCTGATCCCCTGTTGGACAGCAGGTGCCTGCTGAGTGGTGCCAAGCAGGGTTCTGTGTGCCCTGCGATAGCTGAGGAGGCAGTGCTTCTGTGGTTCCTGTGCGGTCACGGTTTACGCGACGTGGGCCAGCTTGGGGGAATTTAAGTGACATCTAGTCTCGTGGCTATTGCTCCATCTATGGCCCTTACTGCTGCCAGAGGTTTATCAAAGGTTTATCAAAGCTTTAAAAAGTTATGAAAATTTTCCCGTTATGGTAGAATTCCACTTTCCCACAAACTTTCTCAAGTTTCCTCTTACCAAAAGGCAAATTCACAGTCATTGAGTCGATTCTGAGTCATGGCGCTAAGACAGAGTAGAAACTCCCCTGTAGGTTTCCAAGGCTGGAAATCTTCACCAGACCGCAGAGCGCTGGTGGGTTGGAACTGCACACCTTTCCTTTAGCGGCCTGCTTCACCACCGCTACAGTCATCACCATCGCACACACCCCCCCAACACCACCACAGCTCCTCATCACCCAAACCGGAAACCAAACTCACTGCCCTGTGATCGAGTGGCTATGCGGGCTCAGAGCTGCCTGGAGCTGCCGCTGTGAGTTCCCGAGACGGTAATGTTACTGGAGTACAGCTGGACATAAGGATTGAGCTTGAACATGATACAATATCGTCCTTTCATATTCTGATATATTAGTCCCTCCATCACTCCAACATTTAAATAATAATAAATAGCCTTGCATTATGGATCTGTATGCGTCAAGAGCCTTGGTGGTGCTGCTGGTTAAGCGCTGGCTAGGTGATCAGGAGGCCCGAGCTTCAAATCCAAGGGAGAAAGATGAGAGTGTCTGTTCCTGTAGAGATTTACGGTCTTAGGGCTGAGCCCCGGTGGCGTAGTGGTTGAGTGCGGGACTGCGGCCCATGGGCTCGCTGGTTCAAATCCAGCGGCGGCTCTCCAGGAGCAAGGCTGGGTAGCTCCCACGACCACCAGAGGGCAGTGATGGCCCCCCCCCAAAAAAAGATATACGGTCTTCAAAGCCCTATAGGCCAAGATTAGTTGCGTTCACCTGCTACCCACAATTCAGCGGATGGGAGGGGCCACCAGGCTTTCCATGGGAGAGCACCGTGAGCAGCAATGGACCCAATGGCAGTGGCTGTGGTTGAGTTTGTGACGTGTGTGCACGGAGCTCTGACAGTGCAGGGTTAAAGCACCCGGGGTGATAGAAAGGCTTGTGGTTTGAGCCCCACCCCCCACCCCGGCCTTGGTTAATCTGAGGGAGGAACTAGAGGGTGGTCAGCTTGTGTCTGTGAAGCTTTACAGCCTTCAGAAGCCTACACGGAAGCTCTATCCTGTCCTGCTGAGGTCTGATGAGTCCGCGTTCTAATTCACACACTCAGGTTGTTTTGTCCTTGTTGTTCGGGTATAGTCAAATTGGTGACTCGGTGGGTAAGTGCTGGGCTGCTAACTTACTGATTGACAAGAATAGCTCAGAAGACCTTCTGGTACTGTTCTACGTTTTCACATGGGCGTGCTATGAATTAAAGTCAACTTGATAGCACCTAACAACAACCTCAAGGTAGGTGGTTCGAATCTACCAGCCACCCTGAAGGAGAAAGTTGAGGCTGTCTTATTCTCAGAAAGATTTAGTCTAAGAAACCCTGAGGAAAAACCCTAGTCTGTCTTATAAGCACTGCTATGAGTCAGAATTGACTCAATGACAGTGAAATTGGGGTGTAACAGCAACAATACATACATACATATATATATATATATGAATAGCATTAGATAAAAAATTGGCCCTTTTCCAATTTACAGAAGGCAATGGATAACAATGGAAGCCCAAAATCCATTCACAGGGCTCCTGCATGGAGTGAGTCTCCAGTGACTTCCCTCTGAGTGTAGTCCAGGGATGTGAATAGTCTTGCTATCAGGCAGAGAGCCTATAAAGTTGATTGTGGCAGATGTAGTTAGGTTAAAAATCTGACACTATCATGTGACCTCCCTTTTGACTCACTTTAAAGTTATTTCAGTTTTTATTATTTCCTTTTTTCTCTTTGAGGTTTTTCTATGCATTATGTAGCCATTATTGTTCAATTTTGTTGTTTGATTTCTTGTATGATTTTGTATGCTTGAGTTTTATTTTGTGATTTTCTGTATATGAAATCTAAGATAGGTTAGAGTTATAGGGACATTAAGTGGATGACAGGGGAGGATTGGGGAAATAATGAATATGACTACAATGAGTATAAAAAGAATGTGTTCTGAAATTGATTGCAGTGATGATTACACAACTCTTCTTAATATTATTGAATGGTTAAGTGGTATGCTACATGTGATGGTCATGTAATTTCATATCAACTTGATCAATAAGTCTAGGGATAGAGTCTAGCTGGTCAGACAGGTCACAGCCTGATGCCTCCTTATGAGCATGGCCTTCTCATGAGGATTCTGGTAATTTCCTCTCTTCCTCCCTGGAGGCAGGACACACTTGCTTCTTCATCGTCCTGTTGACAAGCCACATGGAGCCACGCTGATGGCAGCCAAGGCCCTGGAGATGCTTCCACCACCACTGGACCCACAGGACTTCCGACCCGCCTGCCTGACCTGTGGTTTTCCTGCATTCAGCATCAGTGCACGTCTTGTGTGACTCTAAAGAGGAATTTATGGAGTAGCATCGGACATGTAGGCTAATATCAGATGTATAGACTTCATCTGGACAGAGCTGGGATGTTTTCTCAATATACAGGTGCTCTGTGATATAAAGCTCTCTCTCTCTTTTTCCATTTTTGGGGGGGGGGACATTAATGCCTCTGGTGGTCGTGGGTGCTACCCAGTGCCACTCCTGAGAGCTGCCGCTGGATTTGAACCAGCGAGCCCATGGGCCGTAGTCCCGCACTCAACCACTTATGCCACCAGGGCTCAGCCCATAAAGCTGTCTCTTAACCATATATGAGTATCCTAGATTTGTTTCTCTAGCCAGCTAGACCTAAGGTAATATGTAAATAAAACTATTTACAACAACAACATTGATCCTTGCCATGGGGAGTTTACAAAAGGAAAACCAAAACTAAACCCATTGCTATCCATTTAATTCTGACTCCAAGTGATCTTACAGTATCAGAGGAAGCCAGCTTCCAATAGATACATCACAGGTTCAATAGGTGCAATTGTATGGCGATAATTATTACTGATTGCAATAAAGTTATGGAGGGCATGCGAGAGAGAGAGAGACAGAGAGAGAGAGAGAGAGAGAGACAGAGAGAGAGAGAAATAATAAGAGTTAGACCCTTATCATGATAGCATGCTCGCCTCCGCCAGTTGTGTGGTCCATGTGGAGAGAGAGTGAGTGGGGGAAAGGATTACATGAGGGAGAGGGAGAGAGGCTGAGTGTGTCCTGGTCCTGCGCTGAGGGGGCTGGAGAGAGAGTGGGTGAGAGAGCCTCTTTATTATGTCCAATCATTATATGCCCTTTGAAACCATGCCAGGCTTAATTAATTACCTTAATTACAGGTAAGGACATATGTCACAGGAAGGGGCTGTGTTACAGGTACCCGGCATAGGGAAGGGAGGTATCGGGTCCCATGTGACAAGATCAGACCCCAGACTCCTGGATGTGGCTAAACAGGTTAAACTGGAGATCATTAACATTAGTAGCATGTGAATTCACCCACAGGCTTCAAAGGAAGTGAACCATCATCCTAACAGAAGGGGTGTCAGCTCTATCTATTGTGAGACACACAAAGGCCTTTTATTGACAGTCTTTAGGGAGAATATCTAACTACTGACTTTCAACTAAATGCTGGCAAAGAGTTTGCTTAATTTTTTGGAGTATATCATTGTGGAAAAGTCCTGTCTTCGTCTCACACTATAAAATAGAATAGAACTGTTCCTTAGGGATTGTGAGACTGTAAATCTGTATTGAAGTCATTAAAAATTAAACAGAACACATAAAAACCAATATTCTAGGCATTAGTGAGCTGACATAGACTGATATTGGCTATTTTTAATCAGAAATCTTATGGTTTCTATGCCAAGAATGACACAATCTTGGGGAATGGTATTGAATTCATATTCAAAAAAGACTTTTCAAGGTAAGTAGAGTGCTGTCTGTGAGAAGAAAATGTCCATCTACTCACAAGGAGATTCGATCAATACAACTATTATTCAAATGTATGCACCAACTACTAAAGCTAGTGAGGAAGAAAATGAGAAATTCTGCCAATGCCTTTTGTCAGAAATTTGAGAGATGTAATAAGGATTCATGAATAACTATTGGCAATTAGATTGAAAATGTTGGAAACAAGGAGGAAGGAACAGTAATTGGAAGAAATGGTCGTGGTGACAGAAACTATTTTTGAGAACACAAAAGGCAAATATCTAAACGTGGACTTCACCTGATAAAATACACAGAAATCAAATCGACTACATCTGCAGGAAGAGGTGATGGAGAAGCTCATTGTCAGCAGCTAACACCAGGCCAAGGGCTGACTTTGGAACAGACCATCAATTGCTCATATATGTATGTTCAGGTTGAAACAGAAGAAAACTGAAACATATCTATGAGAACCAAAATATGACTTTGATTGTATACCACCCGAATTTTGAGCATATCTCAAGAACAGATCTTCAACATTGAACACTGTGTTAGTCTGGGTAGACTAGAGAAACAAATACATAAACATACATATGTATATAAGGGAGAGGTTTATATACAAGAGGAATGGAACATTGAGAAAGCATTGCAGTCCAAGTTCATAAGTCCAATATTAGCCCATATGTCCAGTACCAATCCATAAGCCCTTTTCAGACTCACGAACCACAGGAAATGGCCTCTGGATAATCACAGACCAGTGGGTGCAGAGTCTCGTGTATCCAGTGGTGGTAGAAGCATCTCAGTGCTGACAGAGACCTCTCTGGGGCTTCTCAAGCATCTCGGCACTGGCAGGAGTCTCCGGCTTTTCCGGCTTCAGAGGTCTGGTTCCATCAGAGTAAGCCCATGTAGCTTCTCCTACGGGATGTCTCACAGGGAACACCCCCCCCCCCCATTTGTGTCTTGTCAGCTGCAATGTCTCCCAACGACTGAGTTGATGGTCTATCATCTCCACAGGGAAAATATCATGAGAGTTCTCAGAATTCTCAAAGAAAGCCATGCCCACACAGAGTTCTCATTGGCTATCTCCAGATTGAGAGTCTAGACTCCACCCCTGCACTCCCAACCCTGAAATTGACACAAGTACATGACTCCCACAAACACTGATGACAGAAGACTTGATGAGCGGTGGGATTACATCAAACCATCGTTCATGAAGAAAACTATCAGAAGTGGCCAGCTTCTGATACGTACGTCACGGGCTCAACAGGCAGTTGCATGGCGATAATTGTCATTTATTATAATAAAGATATAGAGAGAATGAGAGAAACAATAAGAGACACATGCCGCATCAGGGTGGCATGCTCACCTCCACCCTACTTGGTGGTCCACATGGAGAAAGAGAGTGGGGGAAGGGCTTACATGATGAGGGAGAGTGTCCTGGGCTCAGGGGCAGGAGAGAGGCAGAGGAGAGAAAGAGGAGGGGGAGAGGAGAGAGAGCCTCTATCCTATGTCCCATCCTTAGATACCCTCTGGAGGGCTGAGCCCTGGTGGCGTAGTGGTTGTGCGCGGGACTGTGGCCCACTGGGATGGAGGTTCAATTCCCGCTCACAGGAGCAAAGGCTGGGCCTCCTACTCCCACCACGAGGGCAGTGATGCCTAAATAAATAAATAAATAAATAAATAGATAGATAAATAAAATAAAAATAGATACCCTCTGGAGCCGTGCCAGGGCCCTAATTATAGGCAAGGACATACGTCACAGGAAGAGGTTGTGCCATATGCACACGTTATAGGAAAGGGCGCTATCAGGGTCCCATGTGACAAGACCAGACACCAGACTCCTGGATGAGGCTAAACAGGTTAGACTAGAGATCTTTAGCAAGAGTGTGTGAATCCATCCACTGGCTTCAAGGGAAGCGGACCATCATCCTAACAGCTCTGTTGTGAGACAACACAAAGGCCTCAGATAACTGGGAACCACAGGGAAACAGCTAACTTAACTTCCACATCAAATGCTGGTAAGTAGTTTGCTTCATATTTTGGAGTATAATAATTGTGGCAAAGTTCTGTCTTCATCCCACAGAAAACAAAACACCACAAAAGAGAGAGGAAAGGAAGAAATGTTCAAAGTGGATGTCAAATGAGACTCTGACGCCTGCCCTTACACAGCGAGCAGCTAGGACAAATGAAAGACATGATGAAGTCAAAGAACTGAACAGGAAATGTCAAAGGGCAGCTCCAGAAGAATAGAAGATTATAATGAAAAGTGCAAAGACCGAGACTGGAAAGCCAAAAGGGAAGAGCACTCTCAGCATATCTTAAATGGAAAGAACTCAAAAAACTTCAAGCTTTGAGTTGGAATCTTGAAAGATTCTCTGGGCAAAATATTGAACGATGAAAGCATCCAAAGAAGATGGAAAAATACACAGTCGTGGTCTCAAAAAGAACAAACAGACACCCCCCCCCCATTTCAATAGGTAGCACATGAGCAAAGCAAGAACCAGTGGAACTGACAGAAAAAGTTCAAGAGACACTGAAAGCCTTAGCCAAAAATAAGGCTGCAGCAGTTTATTGAATAACAACAAAATGTTTCAACAAGCTGATAAGGCACTGAAAGCCCTCACTCATCTATGCCAGGAAATTTGGAGCACAGCTACTTGGCCAACTGACTGGAACGGATCCATCCAAAAAAGGTGACCCAATAGAATGCTCAAATTACAGAACAATAACACTGATAGCATATGCAGATAAAATTTTACTGAAGATCAATAACAGTTGCAGTAATACACACAAGATTCAGAAGGGGATATAGAATAAGGGATATCATTGCTGATGTCAAATAGGTCTTGACTGAAAACAGAGAATACCAGTAAGAGTTTTAGTCTATTTCATTGATTATGTGAAATAATTACTTTGTGGATCTTACCAAACTATGCTCCTGCAGAACTTGCACATGGATCAAGAGGCAGTCATGTGAACAGAACAAAATAAATCTGTATGACTTAAAATCAGGAAAGGTGCGCATCAGGGTGGTATCCTTTCACCACACTTATTCAATCTCTATGCTGAGCAGATCATCAGAGAAGCTGGATTATATGAAAAAGTATGCGGCATCAAGAGTGGAGGGTGGCTCACTGACCTTCGAGATGAAAATGCTTGTGAGGAGAACTTGTGGGGAGAACTTCAAGCACTTGCTGATGAAGATCAAGGATTGTGACTTTCAGTACGGGTTACAACTCAATGTAAGGAAAAGCCATAGTCCTCACGACTAGACCATCATGATAAATGGAGAAAAGATTGGAGCTCTCAAGAATTTTGTCCACACTCCGTTGCTCATGAAGTCAAGAGATCCAACAATGCATCGCATTGAATAAATCTGCTGCATGCGGCCTCTTGAAAGTGTTGAAAAGCAAGCATGCTACTTTAGGTCTAAGGTGCACTGACCCACGCCACAGTATTTTCAGGAGCCTCATATGCACGTGAGAGTTGAACATGGAAGAAGGGAGAGCACACGAAACTCAATGCGTTTGAATGACAGTGTTGGCAGAGAATACGGAAGGTACCATGAACTGCCAAAAGAACAACCCCGTCTGTCTTGAAGAAAGACAGCCAGAATACACCTTAGAAGCCAGGGTGGTGAGACTTCGTCTCGTGTATTTTAGATCGGGAGGGACCAGTCTCTGGAGAAGGACGTCATGCTTGGTAGACAGTGGGGAATCAGATCTGAGGACCCTTGTGAGGATGGCGCAGGGCGGGGCATGGTTCATTGAGGGGTACTTAGGACCACCACGAGTCAGAACCACGTGACGGCCCCTGAAAACAGCATCGAACCTTGAAGTAACTGGTGGGTTTGGGTTTGAACCACCGATCTTACGGTTGGTAGCCTACTGCCTGCCATGCTGCACCTCCCGGGACCCTAAAAGGGAAGAGATGGGAACTCAACTATGCCTGTACCTCGCTTTCTTCCTACCTAGCAGTTCCTTCGCTGGGTGAGACATTCAGCTTTGTCCTTCACAAGTGCTGTAGCCTTGGGAGAGTATCCTGAATCTGTTTCCTGGCCTGGGAAATGAGGTCATAGATCATGAACAGTCAGTCGACGTTTCCTGCGGAGCCCTGTGGGTGCAGGGACTGCATGCCACAATCTGACCTTCAGGGAGAAAGATGTTCGGAGGGAGAACAATGAAGCTTGCTGATCCAGTCCTGCAAACTCACCCAGGCACTTCGACTCTGTCCACTGACTCAATGGCAGCGAGTGCGGATTTGGGTCTGAGGTGCTCCATCAATGTTCAGGTGCTGGGTCCTTTGAAGGATAGATAATCAGAGGTGTACTAGCTCTCAAAGTAGTAGTCTTTCCTTCTAGTCAGGGTGTCTAATTACATCAACGTATTCAATTAAAGAGAAACAACAGTAACCACTCACTGAGCTGATTCTGACTCCATGTCTGATTACCCCATGTCTGGTTTCCACGACTAAACTTTAATCGTCCCTCTCTCGAAGCAGCTAGTGGGTTCCCACTACTGACCTGGCCATTAGCAGCCCGACATGTAACCTTCTAACAGCTGGGATTTCTCCAGAACCTGCCATGGCTAAGGTGGGTGCATAAGGTAGATGCTGTTGTGATCATTTAAGGCAGTAATTCTCAAGTTGTGGGTGGCAATCCTTTGGGGAGGTCAAACGATCCTTTCACGTGCACGATTCACAGCAGCAGCAAAACTACAGTGATGAAGTAGCAACGACAATCATTTTACGGTTGGGGGTCACCACAACTTGAGGAACTGTATTCAAGGGCTGAGGCATTAGGGAGGTTGGAAACCATTGGTTGAAGGGTCCTCTGTGCCTTCACGGGGAGAAGGAAGACCCCCTACAGAGAGAACTCACTTGAAATGGAATGGGACATGGGATGTGCAGCTACTGAAGGCCACCTTCGTTGCTGTGGAAAACCAGGTGGCCGTTCCTCAAAAAGGTGGATGTTGACTTCCCATGCGGTGCCAGGGAACAAAAGCCCACATCCACATGGGGACTCACGTTGTGAGCGTGCAGAGCCGTCACACGTACAGAAGCCCAGCACAGGGGAAACCACCAGCGGCCACAACCCAAATGTATCCCACATCCAGCCCCTATGAGAACAAGGGAACTCAGTCATGCCCTCGCATGCGGGAACCTTGAAGATGTCGTGCAGTGAGGGCAGTCTGTCCCCAGAGGCCCCAGAGAGTATGATTCCATTCGTGAGAACTGCCAAGAACGGACAAATCCAGGGAGACAGAAAGCAGGTGAATGGTGGCCAGGGGCTGAGGAGAGGAGGCAATGGAGAGTGCCTCTCAGAAGACAGGCGCTCCTTTCCACGGTGATGAAAATGTCCTCCAATTGGCCTGTGGGGGTGGTGGCATTGCTTTGTGGATATGTGCAGAATGGAACGCTTCCGAAGGCGATGGTCATGGCATGTCAGCAATGTCCGAGAACACTGGTCGTTATTTTTATTGTTGTTGTTGTTGTTAAAACTTAGTTTAACAAAGGTCACCAGAGGTTAGTTAGAGGACGAACGCCACCGCAGATTTGGAAACTCTCTACCAACTCAGCCAGACAGGCTGACGAAGATCACAAAGGGGATAAGGCATCCGTTTTGGAAAAACAGAGCCGGGCAGCCTGTTGCTGGGCGGATCCCTGCTGTCGGCGTCTGGAGGACAATGCGCTCTCACACGCTGGCTGGCTTACCGTAAGCCACTCGCAGCCGGCACCGTGGGCCTGGTGGAAAAAGCGTGCTCGAAGAAGCACCGGCCAACAGAAACCTGAATGGCAGGTGGAGCAAATCATCGGCGCTGGCTGCCAGCGGGGCCCAAAGGAGGAGGAGGAGGAACAGGTGCAGCTCAGGCAGGGTGGGAAAGGCGGCATCGTTCCCTCTAACTGACTTTGGGGTGCAGTCTGTCCAGGGTAAAATGCACACACAACCTAGCATTCCTTCACGTCTTTGAACTCCCTCCTCTGCCCCTCCCTAGCCCCGACCCCAGGCAGTGTAATGAATTAGAAGGTGCCGTTTCAGAGCTCAGGGAAGGCCCAAGTGTCCATGCCACTCCAGTGATCATACTGCTCCCATCTGCGTGGCCAGTGGACACATTAAAGCCGTTCTCGGGAACTGAAATAGCCCAGGAGGGGAGAAACCTGGAAAGGAGGGAGAGGTCAAGAGGCAGACGGAGAGCAATTGAGAACAGAAAAGTGGAGGAACTTTTGGGTCAAAGAGGAGGCCGGTGTGGCTGGGTGGCGAGTGTTGAGCCTTGACCTACAGCGTCAGCCTTGGAACTCACCAGCGGTGCCACAGGGAAAGGACGAGGTTCCCGGACAGTCCCATAGATGTCAAGGGGCTCTTCCACTCTGCCCTCTGGAATCACTGTGAGGCGGCATGCATGTATTCCATGGCACTGAGTTCTGATTTTTGTTTTGTAGTTTAGGTTGGGGAGCAGGAGTGGCCTGCCCTCCCCAGTACAATCTGCTGTGCGGGACGGGACCTGTTGAGGGCAGTCACTGGGCATGAAGCTGAGGGTCCTGGAGACCCCTCAGTCAACTGGACGAAGCCCTCCATCAAGAGCATGGCAGCCTGTCCCTTTTGTCACCTGATTTCGAGTGGTGAATTGAGTTGGAAAATGTCCGGTGGTTCCTCCCACTTAGAAAACTGCATAGCAATTGACCCCTTCACCAGGCCTTGTGAGGTGCAGGGAGGGAGGCAAGTGGTTGTGCCCTCTCGGTGCTAATGACTGCTGGACAATAATCCGTGCCCGCTGCCAGGGAGGAAGACCAAAAGCCACCTCAGGAATGTTAGCAGAGGCAGGAGCTGAGCATAACCTGCTCCCTGGCTATCAGGCCAGACATTTCTAAGCGGGGAATAGGTTGATCTTACGAGGAACTTCGAAGAGGGTGTCTCAAGCCACTCCAGAGCCAAACTCAGGGTCAGGGAGTAGGTGCTGGCTCACACCAAGCCACGCAATCGGACAGGGCAGATCTGTCCCTGTGGGTTGCCAAGTCGGTGT
>PVJH01014406.1:15106-57125 GCA_004026705.1 Nesogale talazaci
CAAAGGAACATAACTCCCCTCGTCCTGCTTCCCCGGGACTCTCCCCTCCTCTTGGAGTACTCCAGACCTCTGATACCCAGAAGCGATTTTCAGAGAGAAATGACAGTTGGGGGCGGGCTGACCTCGGCACTCTTGTTCAGGAGCATGAACTTCTGCCACCTCCCATTCCCCTGCCTCTCTTGCGGACTTCTCCCTTCCCTATCGGCCATGACAAGTACCTGGTATAAAGGGAGACAGGACCCTTGGAAGGCCACTATGGGCCATTTCCGTTCTTCACACCTGCCTCTAAGTCTCCCGCAGCCAGCCCCGGTGCAGGAACCGTGCCTGCACGGAGATCAACTTGCCGATTCGTCTGCCAGGTGGGACATTCTGTACGTGCAATGTGCAGCTGCTGCCCGTTTCACTGGGGGACCGTGAGTGGGGTCGTGCAGCCTGGGTCAGTGTGAATGCCTCAGGGACGGAACCGGCGGCATCGCTACATATTCTGGGAAGTTATGGACATTTTAAACACTTACTTAAGGTTGAAAGGAAAGAGCTGATTTTCAGAGTGTCTGCTTTTTCCAAAGAGCGGCCATCCCAAAGGCAAAAACCACAGCCTCAAGTCAACTGGGAGCTTTGACGGTGTTCCTTCTTGTAACACGAATAAAAATGTCTGTAGCTGTTTGGGTCAGGTTGACTTTTAAGAGTCCCCTTATTTTCGACAGCCTTCTGATGCTTCTTTGCTGGAACCTGAGTCAGGGGATGAGGATTAGGAAAAGAAAGACAAAGAACACAGAGATGGGATTGGGAGGATGACAGTTCAAGACTGCAGTCCCAAGTTTATTCTGAACAGTCTTTTTAGACTATTTCTACAAAGAAGGATAAATCTGCTAACAAAGCAAAAGCAATTCTTAGAGTTTCCATGTGCGTGGTCAAGACTTTCTTATACTTGTACCTAGAAACTACACCTTGTCAGCTTCCCTGTACCTGGCCTCAACCATCCGTGTTCTCAAGCTGAGAATAAACTTGATTGTCTTGTGATTAATGACTAAATCTAACAATACACTATTAAGCTAGTTAATATTTTTCCAGTCCTGTGGGAACAGGAGAGCAGGCCTTTGGGGACATCAGTCAACCAGGACGGCCAGACCTTTTGGGGGGCAGATTCCTGGGACATCAGTCTACCTCAAAGCAGTCCCCACACTTCTTATTTCAGGAGGCCGAGAGTTAGACAAATGGGCTGGAGGCGGGGGTGGGAGGGATTCATGGAAATTGGTTTCTTGGCTTTTGCAGGTTGGTGAAGAGAGGCCACTGACTTTTGCAATCCTTTAAGCTCTCTTTCAAGGGTGCTGACACTTGTGTGGGTTTTCTATGAGATGAGATTTTCCTGCTTGCCTGTAACGAAACCCTCTGGAGCCCGATGAAAGAAAGCAGAGCTTACATCGAGGATGGTGGGTGTCTGGTGGAGGCCGAAGCCAGGAAGGCAGTCCGACTTGGGGGAGTTCTCAGAAGCAGGATGGAGCAACGTCCAGAGGCTGGGCAGCCTTTGAGGCCATCGTGTGTGCATGTTGCACCCTACATTTTCCATTATTGCCATTGTCGTACACCGCAGTGACCCTCGTCACACTTACCACGTTGTGCAATGGTGACCATCCAATCACAACCAAACCTGTGGCCCTCGCGTCACTCTGACTTGTGCATCTCAGAGGATAGCTGCTCTCCAGACGGCTCTCAATGGCCGCCATTGTCAGGAAGGAGTCTCATTCGTTGACTGCTTGACTATTAAACCAAAGGGTCCCGTCCACACAGAGGGGACTCGGAAGAAAGCCCCGGCAGATGCCTTTGAAAAGCCACAGCCACTGAAAGGTCAAGGGAGCCGTTTTTGCTCTGATACCCCAGAGTTGCCATTAGTCTGAACTGGCTGGCCTGTGATGGATTTAACGCCTACTCTTATGGAAGTGGATCCCTAAGGTCTTTCTTCTTCAGCTCTGTGGAGTGCGTTCAAACCACCGACCTCTCAGCCAGTCAGCAGCCCAGTGCAAATGGTTTGTGCCTTTCTGGGGTCATGTGCAACCATCACCACCATTTCCAAAATGGCCTCATTTCTTGTTTGTGGCCCAATTGCCTTCATCTGTGCCCCTCATTTGCCTCAGCGCCACTCCTTTCTCTTTACCAATGACCCGGGGTGGGGTGGGGGGGTGGGCGGCGCAGTGTTTGTTCCTTGTTAGCATCATCCTCAGATGGGCTGTGTCTACCTGCCTGTGTTAGTCCGGGTAGACTAGAGAAACAAATTCATAGACATGCATATGTGTATAAGAACGAGGTTTATATACAAGAGCAGCTGTACATCAAGAAAACATGCCAACTCACGTCAGTCCAAGGTCATGTTAGGCTATATGTCTGACAGCAAGCTACAAAGTCCTTTCCAGACTCATGAAACATCTGCAATGATGCGGAATGCAGGAAGCCAGTGTTGGTAGAAGTATATCTTAGCACTGGCAGGGGTCTCTCTGTGGCTTCTCCAGCTTCAGAGAACTGGTTGTATCCATGTGGTTTGTCCAACTTAGGGCACTAGGGTAGTTTCATGTGTCTTCTCCTCAGGGATGTTTCACAGGCAGTGAGCTTGTCCGTCGAGTGTCTCCAAGGAAGTGAGAGAGACAGTGTCTCCTGCCTCTAAGAAGGAACTACTACATTTCCCAGAATTCTCAGGAGAAGGCCATGCCCACACAGAGGTCTCATTGGCTATCTCCAGATTGACAGGCTAAACTTCACCCGTACACTCTTAATCCTCACACCAGATTGGGTGACTGCCACACTACCTGACAGCTCTGAGCATCTGTGTTGCAGGTCCAGCCACTCGGGGAAGAGATTCCCAATCTCAGTCATGTGTTACAGGCCGCACAGCTAGAAGTGTAACACTGACTTGCTTCCAGTGAGCTACAACCATAGACCAACAATCCTGTGGGTGAGAGGAGACAGTTGCATATGGAACCACGAGGAACGTATAGTGGTCAGGTGGATACTCAGACAGGTGTCCACTTCTGAAGGTTAATGCAGTGCTATGTGGGGTGCTTGGACCTGGGTGTCAACTCCAACTCTGCCTCCTCACACCTGCAGAGACATAAACAGCTTCATTTCCCTAGGGTAGAATTTTCTTCCATGCCTAATGGAGACACCACTGGCTGTTGTCCAGAGAGGCCAGGAAGCTTGCCGGCCATACCCCTTACAGGGCATTGCTGAGCAAACAAGCATGCCTCCTTGCTGTTCTTTCTCAGGGGTTCTCGAGTCCTTCACCCAGATGCCCCATGGGACTCGATAAGATGACTGTCAGGGTGGCAGGACCCCTAGCCCACATTCCATGCTGGTCTACACTGGGTCCCATGAGTCGGAGCTGACTCCACTGCACCGCACAACATGTCCTTCTGAGAGCAAGATGGTCAAACGTGTTTCGTCCCTTTGGAAAGCCTTGCTGTGCCATGCTTGTAAGTGGAAGCACTCTGTTTCTAATCCCATCCACCAAAGAGGCAAAACCCAGAGAATTGAACTTGCCCTTGTGGGTGTGACTGTCACGGGAGCAGGCAGCCTCATTTTTCTCCCTCAGAGCATCAGGTGGGTTCGAACTGCTGCCCTACGGCTAATAACCCAAGACATAACCTCCTCTGCCTTTTAAATATGAAAAGGGTTTAAGGGCCTTGAAATTTATTTTTATTGAGTGGCGGTGAAGAGGTTTCCATGTGCTTTGGTGCCGATGAACCATTCTTACCAATCAATCAGACATTGTTTGTTTTGATGATTTTAAGAAATGGGCTAAACACCCACAACCCCTCCCCACCCCCTTGGGAAGCTTTTTAACAGTTAGAAAACTGTGTCTCCAAGTGTTGAAGTGTGAGCTACAAGAGCTTGTTACAGATGTCACACATTGTTGGAGGCCATATAATCACTTCACAACAGAGAACTTTCCAAACCGCTTTTGGCCATGTTCTTGCTGTAGCGCTCATTTCTCACAAAAGGAGACTGCTTTCTCCGCCACTGCTAATGCCACCTCGACCAACTGGAAGGGATAGGCTGTTGCCAGAAGTTGCCACTCACTCTCGGCAAGGCCCCACACGGTGACACTGCAACCCAGCGGTCCTCCACCTTCCTGGTGCTGCAACCCCGTCCCAGCTCCTCCTGTGGTGGTGAGGCCCTCTAACCATAACATTATCTTCATCACTACTTCATCACTGTTATTTTGCTATTGCTATGAATCGTCATGCAAATATCTGATATGCAGGATGCATTTTCATTGTTACAGGTTAAACAATTAAAGCATAGTGATTAATCACAATAAAGTATGTAATTGTATATTGTGAAATATTTATTTCTAATGACAAATAGGTGGAATGTCTGAAAGCATGGTGGAGCGTGGGTAACAGTTTTCATGCCACGAACTTGTAGGTGGGCGTATCTCCAGGGCAGACCCCCCTGGAGCCGAATAGAGGTGCAGTGTCTCAGTTGCTAAAATCATTGGAAATGTATATGCTGTCACTCAGCCGGGATATCAAAATATGTGTTTTCAATTGTCTTAGGTGACCCCTATGAAAGGGTCATTCCACCCCCAAGTGGGTCGTGACCCACAGGCTAAGAACCGCTGCTGTAAGCCACAACTCTTAGCCTGGCTCGCTTTGGGGAGTAGATCCCCAGGCCTTTCTTCCTAGTTCATTGTCATCTGGAATTCACAGCTGACCTTCCCTGACAAGGACTGTAGACTGCTCCCGAGGTGCATAACCAGGACTTGACCTGAGGTCTCTTGCCTGCAAGGTGAGAATTCTACCACCAAACTACTCCAAAAGTGGTGTTTCCTGTTTCCTTGTTTTGTTTTGACTTCCGCCAAAGCTTTTGCCTCAGACCCATGTCCAGGGAGAAGTCTGCTTGCTCAATCTCTCCCTCCTTGTGCCCACTGGCTCACTTCGCACATGGTCACGCCTTTCATAGATATGTATTAGACTCCTCTCCGTGCTTGTTGCTAAGGGCCGTGATTCCCAGTAGCCTTTTGGTCAACAGGGGGAACCTTTGCCCGGCTGTGAGCCAATTGCAGCAATCCGCTCCAGGGAGGGTTTCCCTGCTTGTTGCCGGGTAAGATGTTCCTTCAGACGTCAGGTCTCTGCTGAGTGGGTACCCAAAGCAGGCTAGACAAAGTCTCAGGGTCCTTGCGTTGAAGGAGCAGTCTGGCTGTTCTCCTCCAGAGGCAGACTCGTTCATGCTTCTGGCAGACTGGGGGGCTGAGAGAAGGGGTCTCCTGCTTCCCTGGTCACGTTTTAGTTCCCTGTAGTTAGAGGAGCTTCCAAGAGATGGCCTGTAACAAATTGGGCTTTGATCCTGCATGAGCTAAGAAGGTTCCAGAGCCCTGATGGGGTCCAAGAGATTAGCAAGTTTGAAACCACCAGCTGCCCCTCAGGAGAAAGACAGGGCTTTCTGCCCCTCCCAAACTACATTCGCGGGTGCTCACAGGGGAGTTCTACCCTGTTCTAGGGACTCACGGTGAGTTGGCACTAGCTTGATAGCAGTGAGGTTTTTGTTGTTGTTGTTTGAGAAGTCTAAAACCCTTCCATTATTAATCCTGCTCTGACTAACTTCCCCTGGGAATGCACTCCCAGAGCATACAGGCTGAGGGATTCCGTACTGTGTCCTTGTACTGTCCAATTGAGCTTAACATAAGGGATCAGCCACGAGAAGAACTGGAAAAACACAAGCACCTGTGTGCGAGGAGCTGCAGAACATGAGGTCACGCAGTAAGGGAGGGGCCCTTAGGCAGATGTTTCCCTTAAGAACACAAATCTTGTCCCAAGCGGAAGGGGCAGCCGGACCCCAGTCTGTGCATCCAGTGACTCTGTGAGATCAGATGTACCGACAGCCCACGGGAGTGCAAATCCCTGACTCTGTGAGAGCGGGCAGCAGTCTGGAGATGTCATCCCACTGTCCTTCCAAATCTGTTAAAAAAAACTCCACTGACTCTCACCCTGCCTCCGTGACTGGACGCCGTGACCCATGGCCAGCCACATAGTCTGATTACAGGACTGTCAATCACCTTGAACAACATCATGATTCAGAGCCGCCTCTACAGCAGCAGTTCTCAAGCTGTGGGTCGTGACCCCTCTGAAGGTCAAACGACCCCTTCACAGTGATGGCCTGATTCATAACAGTAGCAAAATGACAGTTATGAAGTAGCAACAACAATAATTTGATGGTTGGGAGTGTGGCAGTGATGTACTCGTGTGTCAATTTCATGATTGGGAGTGTAGGGATGGAGTTTAGCCTATCAAACTGGAGATAGCCCTTGAGGTTTGTGTGTGGGCATGGCTTTCTCTTGAGAATTCTGGGAAGTCTCGTGGTATTTCCCAATTGGAGAGACTTGACTCTGTCTCTTGGAGTCGGTCTACTGACAAGACAAGATGGCAGGAACTGGAGGAGCCAGAGGAGAAGCCACATGGGCTTACCCTGATGGAACCAGAGCTCTGGGGTCTGAGAAACCACAGAGAGACCCTTGTCAGCGCTGAGATGCTTTTACAGCCACTGGATACACAGACTCTGCCCCCACTGGCCTGTGATTGTCCTGGTGTCATTACATGTACTTCGTTAGTCGGAAAGAGACTTTATGGACTGGTATCAGACATATGGGCTAATATCTAATTTATAACCTTGGACTGGACTGGATTGGGATGCTTTCTCAGCGTTCTGTTCCTCTTGTATACAAACCTTTCCCTATATCCCTATGTGTGTTTATGAATTTGCTTCTCTAGTCTACCCGGACTAACACAGGGGGGTCACCACCACATGAGGAATGGTATGAAAGGGTTGCGGTGTTAGAAGGTTGAGAACCACCATGACTCTGCGGTCTTCTTTCTCATTGTCACGTCTTCCCACGCCGACGAGGCTGAACAGACCGTGGCTGGCGTGCGGTGCCCCTCAGCCCTCTAAGTGGCGTGGTTGCGATTGAACGAACGCTTGAAAGAGGTCTGTGCAGCAGGCGTGCCCAGGGCCGTGTGTTGCTTGACTTACTGACCGCTGCACCCATGGCTGTTGATTGTTGATGCAAATGGGACGCCATCCTCAACCCCTTCAATTTCTCCCACATGTTCCCAGAGATCACGCATGGAGCCAATCCTAAGGATATACTTGATTAAAAACCAGCTCAATTGTAGTTCACAAGTTCTCTGAGTCAGAGTTTGGGAACAGCAAAAAGTCCCTGCCGCTGAGCCTGTTAGGGGCAACTGACGGGGAACCTAAAGGACAGAGGGCAGTGTCCCACAGAGTGAGTGTCTGAAGCATCTGTCATTACGAGAGCAGCCTGATGACTAGCTGGCTCACTGACTGAATGGAGGGAGACATTAATAGATGACTTACAACACCTCTCCAATGACTTTCTTTTAATGAAAGGTGGTGGGGGGGGGGGGGAACCATTAACGAATAACACTGCCTTTTAGTCCAGGTATGGTCACTTACCATCAGTTCAAACAAGGTCTAGTGGTCTGAATGTCTGTGATCTGATAAGATCATTTTAAAAGGGACAGTCGTTCATCTTTTGTTCATTATTTTTCCCTAATGGTTTAAAAGACCCCTAAAGCCTCTTGCAGCTCTGCACCATCCATGGGAAAAAGGGGACATGGCTGTGGGCTCGGGTCTTAGGCTCTGTTTGGCAGGTGGTGGCGGTGGTGTTGGTGGCTGCAGGGCCTGGGCTGGTGCTGTCACACAAGCAGGAGCACATGGGCGGGCCAGCTGTGTGCCTCTTCCTGCTCCTTTGCTGCCTGTGGGTGCTCGCTCATGGTTTCCCTTCTCAGCCCCCGCCCGACCTGGATCCTCCAGTTCCATCTGCAGCCCCAGCAGCAGTACAGACGAGAGCAGCTGAGACGAAGCCGGTTCCCATCAGGTTTCAACAGGAGGCTCGTTACAATGTCCCAATCGCATTGGGTCCCCCGTCTCACTGTGAACATGAAAGGATGCACACCTGTGCTTCGAAGCAATTCTGTGACTTCTCAGACAAGAAGTCAAACCATCTGATGTAAAATAATTCAATAGTAGCTGTTAGACTGTACATATTTCAGACAATCTCCCATTGATCTAGAGCAACGGTTCTCAAGATGTGAGTCACGATCCACTTGGGGGTTGAATGACCCTTTCACAGGGGTTGCCTAAGGCCACCCGAAAACACATATTTCTGATGGCCTTAGGAACCGAGGCACCACTCCTCTCTCCATCTCCAGGCAGGTCCACCCACAGGCAGTTATGTCCAAATAGGAGTACCCGGCATGAAGACTATTACCCATGCTACACCATGCTTCAAGACAACAGTTCATTTATTTGTCATTAGAAATAAGTATTTCACAATATATAATTGCATATTGTTTTTGTGATTAATCACTCTGTTTTAATTATGTTCAATTTATATCAATGAAAACACATCCTGCATATCTGATTATGATTCATAATCATATAAAGTAGCAGAAAAGATAAGCTTAGGGTTGCGGGTCACCACAACATGAGGAACTGTATTGAAGGGTGGTGGCAGTAGGAAGGTTGAGAACCACGACTATAGGGCCTTGCCACTAAACTGCCTGCCTGCCCGCTAGCTTTTGGACAAGGGGGGCGCTGCTCTAAAGGCAATCAGAACTGTGGAGGGAGCTCTGACATTGGGTAAGGTGAAAAGTGGATGGCAGAGTCTCCAGGTGTCTCAGGGTAAGAGCCTAGATTGCCTCGAAGAGATGGTCCGTAGAATCAGGCATGTAAAAGGCCACCCTGGTGAGGGCTCAGGAGGAAGTCGGGGAACTATAGAGAAAGTCTTTATTGTCTTAGGGACTGCATACAATGTCTACCGTAGAAGGTTGTTACTCATGTCCTTTCTCAGTATGCAGAGTGGGCCCCGGTCAAGGGCATCTGTGGTCTGGGCCTGCCTCTCCTGCTAGGTGAACGTGGAGTGAACCACTCTCCCTAAGGATGAGACTTGTCAGCAACATCTGAAAGGGGCCCCATGGTTTCTCCTTATCAATGCTAGTCATGGGAGAGAGTGAAGAGAGCATTTAGAAAGCGAAAACAAAACTCAAAAAGTTTGGGAGAGTCTGCTCCACAAACCAAAGACACAAGTTCTAGAGCATTCAGCAAGGCGATGGCCTCACGATCTTTTATTGACGAGATTAAGCTTGTGACCCAGAGACCCAGCCAAGCACCACAGCAGAAAATCCATCAGGCTTAGATGGAAGGGGACAGCAAAGGCATGAAAGGAGAGAACAACGTGTGCTCAAATTGCTCAAAGGAGCTACACCTGTTGTCCTTTCAAGGGGGCTGGGGCCGGGGGAAGGACCATCCCTGGAGTAGCTTGGAGAGCCTCAGGAACTGATGGAAGGAGCACAGGGAAAGCGCCTTCTCTTCATTTCAAAGGGTGAGGCGACACTGCTGAACCTCAAGCGATGGGACCACAGAGCCTCTTGAGTTTCAAAGAGTCTGATCGTCCCTAACTCAGCTTTATCAAGCGGGATGCCATCTTTAGGACATGCCAAGAGGATGGGGGGCCCTGCCCACAGGTGAAAGGTGGAGTTGCTATGCCCCAAAGGCGGAAGGATAGGGTCTGCCAGGGCCCAGGAAACAGAGTCACTACCCAGATGACCCAGAAGAATGGGAGTTGAGGGAGTGGTGATGCCGTCTCAGAAAACAGGTAACAGAGCTGAGGGGCCTCCGCCCTTCACCCAGAGACCAGGGGTGTGGCTAATGCCTAGAACCAGAGGTCCTCAAACTGTGGCCCACAGGCCACATGCGGCCCACAAAGGACATTTACCTGCCCTGTTAGGTGTTCTTACCACCACTGCTGTCCTGCTCAGTAGCTGACTCATCCCGGGCCCATGGTGAGTTTGCTCATGGTTTTGTTTGTTTGTTTTTAACGACAGTCTGGCTCTCCAATGGTCTGAGGGCCAGTGAACTGGCCCCCAGTTCAAAAAGTCTGAGGACTCCTGAGGGTTGAGCTGTTGCTCAGAGGGTTTCAGAGAAGAGAGAATTTTTTTTTTCAAGACTCAAGAACAAATGCAATTTGTTCTGCTGGGCTGGGGACTTACTTAGCGCCTCTTAGTCCATCTTTGCCTCTGATTGTTTCCATTTATAATGGAAATGTATGAAGATAGGAAAAAATGATGGCTTCAAAATGTGCAGTGGATGGTGGCGGTCATCCAGGTGGTTCCTGCCCCCAGTGGTCCTATGGGCAGCGGAATAGAATACCGCTTGTCCCGGGTCACGCTCACTGTGGGTGAAAATGCTTGAGCCCAGTGTTGTAGCAACAGACTCTCTTGTTGGGGTCTTCCTACTTTTCGCCGAGCCTTTTCTCTACCAAGCGTATGTATGCCCCTTTTCCAGGGACGGACCCCTCCCGATCCCATGTCCAAAGGCCACGAGACCACGTTTCTCCGTCCTCACTTGGAAGAGCATGCAGATCATCCGAAAGGACAGACGTGAGCCTCTGTTCGACAGTCCATGGTTCAGTCGCTATCTTGGCTGACACGATCTTTCAAACGCATCGACTATGCTTCGGTCTTCCTTATTCACGCACCAGCGTGTGAGACGATTGACGCTATGCTGGCTCGGGCCCAGATCACCCTCAAGAGCACGCCTTTGCCTTTTGACACCATAAAGGGGCCTCCTGCAGCAGATTTGCCCAGTGCGAGATATTGTTTGATTTCCTGCTGCTTCCCTGAGTGTTGATTGTGGGTCCAAGTCAAATGAAACCCTTGACAACTTCAATCTTTTCTCTGATTATCATGATGTTGGTTATTAGCCCACTTGTGAGGATTTTGTTTGCTTTGCACTGAATTTTGATTAAAACTGAAGACTGTAGTCTTGGATCTTCATCGGTAAGCGTTTTAAGTCTTCTTGTTTCTCAGCAAGCAAAGTTAAGTCCTGGGCATATTCTAGGTGGTTAATGAGACTTTCTGCAATCCTGATGGTGTGTTCTTCCTATATGCCAGTGAGACTGATCTGGGTAGACTAGAGAAACAAATTCATAGACACTCAGTCTTATGTGTATAAGAAAGGGTTTCATATAAAGAGTAATTGTATATTAAGGAAACATTCCAGCGCAGTCCACATCAAATCCATTAGTCAGATATTAACCCAGAAGTCTGATACCCATCTATAAAATCCTCTTCAGACTCATGAAACACATGCAGTGATGCTGAATACAGGAAGATCATAGGCCAGTGAATGGGAAGTCTTGTAGATCCAGTGGTGGTAGAAATATCTTAGCGCTCACAGGGGTCCACCTGACTCCCCCAGCTCTAGGACTCTGGCTGCCATTAGCCTGTCTCTGTGTGCCTCATCAACAGGACTGAGTGTGTGGCCCACACCCAATGAGCTACTTATCTCTTTAGCACCTCCAAATGAGCAATGATATTCCATCAAGCTGTGACCTCATTGATAGGCTAAGCTCCACCCCTTCACTCGTAGTCTCAAATTGATAACAGATTATGTAACTACTAAATCAGCTTCTTGGGTTATTTACTTCACATATGGGGAAAGAATACAATCCTGACACACATCTTTCCTGATTTTAAACTATGCAGTACCATCTTATTCTGTTCCAAGGACTGCCTCTTGGTCTATGCACAGGCTGTGCATAAACATAATGAATTGGTAATGCTATCCATAATTCATTGTGATCCACAGTGTCGAATGCCTTTCCATGGTCAGTAAAACACTAGTGCACATCTTTTTGGTGTTCTGTGCTTTCAGCCAAAGCCTGACATCAGCAATGATATTTCTCCTTCTATAGCCCTCTTCAGAATTTGACTTGCTGGAAGGTCCTTGTCTATGTAGTGCTATACCTATTTTTGAATGAGCTTCAGCAAAATTGTACCTGTATGTGATTTTCATAATATCATTTGATAATTTCCATATTCTGTTGGGTCATCTTTCTTGGGAATGGGCACAAATAATAAATATCTTCTAGTCAGATGACCAGGTAACTGTCTTCCAAACTTCTTTGCATAGACAAAGGAATGTATATATGTCATATACATATATGCATATGTGTGTGTGTATCCATCGGTATTCTGTCAATTCCTAGAGCTTTATTTTCTGGTAACAACTCCAGTGCAGCTGGAACTCTTCCTTCAATATCATTGATACATCATCATATACTGCTCTTGAAATGGTTGACCATTGACCTTTTTTTCATGACACATTGACTCTGTGTATTCTTTCCCTCTTCTTTTGATGCTTCCTGCATCATTCAATGTTTTTCCCATAAAATCCTTCAGCATTTCAACTCAAGGCTTGAATTTTTTTTCCTTAAAATGGTAATCATGTTCTCTCCCAAGTCATCGAAAGCTTTATTTAACAGAAATCTCACAATGTGAAGCTATTGTTTCGCAACATATTCTCCATGTACATTCATCCACTTCTGAAGGCAGAATTTCCATCTCTTAACCCTTTCCGAAAGAACTTTGTATCAGGGGGGTGGCTGGTCCTCTGATATACTCACAGCAGGGTTCAACTGGCAGTTGCGTAGCGATAATTTTTATTTGTTATAATACCAATATAGAGATCATGAGAAAGAGAGAGAGAGAAAAGAGCACTACAAGTTACATATAAATCCTTTCATGGTACATGTTCACCTCTGCCCCGCTAGATGGTCTACATGGAGAGAGAGACAGGAGAGCAGCAGCCTGGAGGGAGGCAGGCTGGTATGAAGCAGGCTTGAGAGAGGTAGGTTTCTCCTCTATCTTATGTCCCATCCCTATATACCCTCTGGAGCCAAGCCAGGCCCCTAATTACAGGCAAGAATGTAGGTCACAGGAGAGGGCTATCTTAAGGGCTATATGGTGGTAAGGGGGATGGTCTTAGGAATGTCTAGGTGACTATGTGACCAGAGAAGAGAAAAGACAGGACCTTAATCTGTAGAGGTAGATAAGCATTTCTTTCTTTCTAGGGGCTATTGACAATGGCTCTTGAATCAGGCCCACAGGCTTCGAGGGAAGCGAGCCATCATCCTAACAACAGAGAAGTTAGCTCAAAGTTAAACAACACAAAGGCCTTAAGTAACTGGGAATTCCATAACAAATGCTGGGAAATAGTCTGGTTAATCTTTGGAGCATAATAATTGTGGAGAAGTTCTGTCTTCACCCCACAACTCTGTACTCTTCAATTCACACCAGGTCAAAACAGCAAGCTTGCTGACCTTAGGAGACTCAAATCATGTTCATTAGAATGTTCTTTGAGTTTGGGGAGCATATAGAAGTTGAAGGAGCAAGAGCAAGGGCATGGTGAATGCAAGAAGGTTTCCCAGCCCTTATTACCCTCAAAGAATGAGCAGGTGTGTTGGAAAAAAATTCCCCCCTCTCAGTACTGTGTTCCAGGCATTCTTTTCCTTCACCAATGCAGATATTTATCTTACAAACACTTGGTAACAAATGTCTCCTGATCACCCTGTGTGGTGAAGAAAACACTGCTCCGTCCTGGTCAGTCCTCACACCTTTTCCTAGGCTGGAGCCACTGCTGCAGCCATACTGCCAACCAGCTCAGTGGGGGCCTTCTGCTCTTACCTGCCCTCCTTGTGGACCAAACTTGATGGTTTCCCTGGGACTGGTCTCTTCTGACAACATGTCCTAAATATGTAAAACGCATCTTTGCTTCCAAGGAGCACTTGGCCGAACTTCTTCAAGACAGATCGATTAGTCTTTTTGGCAGTTCATGGTACTTTCAAGATTCTTCTCTGGCACCACAAATCAAATGCATTGATTCTTCTTAGCTCTTCCTTGAACAGCATTCAACTGTCACACGCAATGAGGTCATGGAAATACCCAGACTTGGGTCAGGCACACCTGAGTTCTCTAGGTAACGTCCTTGCTTTTCAGGACTCCAAAGAGGTCTTGTGCAGCAGGCTTTCCCAACACAACTCATCTTTTGATCTCTTGAGGGCTGCTTCCACGAGCCCTGATTGTGGGTCCGAGCAAGACCAAATGCTGCCGGCTTCCACTTCGTCTCCACTTACCACAGTGCTTCTCAACCTGTGGGCCGCGACCCCTTGGGGAGTCCAACTACCCTTCACAGGAATCACCTGATTCATACTGGCTGCAAAATGATGGTGATGAAGTACCATCAAAAATAATTTTATGATTGGGGGGGGGCGGGGCGCGACCACAAGTGAAGAACTGTATGAAAGGGTGGCGACATGAGGAAGGTTGAGAACCACTGACTTACCATGATGCTATCCATTGGTACGGTTGTGAGGGTTTGGGGTCTTTTTCACCTTGAGTCGTAGCCCGTTCCTATTGAACCTGTGTAATTTGATACGCTGTGACATGTGATGAGTTCATCGCCACAATTCAGAGTTGGCCGGGCCCTAGATTCGTGAAGCAAGCATCCTCTCAAGCTGTAGACCCCCTTGCCACCCCCCACCCACCCCGCCTGCCTGTGCTAGATTTGTTTTCATGAGTTGCTGCCCTGTCATCCGGTTGCTTTGTCATCTTCTCCTTCTGACTGCTGCTGGTGTTGCTTTGGTTTGTTTTTGTCCACTTCACGACCATGAGGAAGGCAGGAGATGGTGCGCGTGTCTCTCGATTGCACACAAGGGACAGACTTACTGTCCCTATCATCATTGTGCATGCATATCTGTGTACATGTGTCTGCATATGTGCATACTCTTGTATGTGCACGTACACGTTTGTCTATGCGTGTGTAGCTATAGGTGTGTGTGTGTGTGTGTGCATAAAGGATGTGTCTGATGGGCATGCATGCTCCTGTGTGGGCCTGTGTGTGAGCAGTGTGCACACGGCCAGCGCCGACAGGCATTCTTTCTGCAGTCGTTCCAGCAGCCCCCATTTCAATGCTGATCGTGTACTCTGAGCGAGGGTCTCTTCCCAGTTCCCTCAGGGGCCCTGGCTCCTGGGCACACCTAACCTTTCTGAAGCTGCATGCGTCTTTCATGGCATCTTGTTTTTACTAAAGGGTGGCAGGTTGACTCCTGGCTTGATCTTGCAGAGGGTTCGCTGCTGGGGTGTTTCAGGCCCCCGCGGAGTAGGAAGGAGGCGCGGCTGAGACTTAGACAGACAGGGTTCCGCCGCCGCCTGAGGCTTGATGGGGTGGGAGGCTGCGCTCTCCTCCGCATGTCCACCAACGAACCGTGGAGAAGGCAGAGTGAGCCTTCACAGATGGCAGTTCCCCCAGTCAGACTGCCTGCTGCTATTTCAGGAAGAATCTAGTGTTTCTTAGATAACAGAAAAAGCCCCAGTCCTTTCTTTCCATGGTGTCAAGAGGAAATCCCTTATGAAATCCAAAGCATCTCTTAGCCAAACCTCTTGATAAAAAATTTAAAAAGTAATAACAATGTGTTCATTATTAAGGGTTCATGGGGGAGGGGAGGAGGAAGGAGAAATACGAGGAGCTGGTACGGGGGGCCTAAGTGGAGGGAGGATGTTTCAGGGCTGATGATGCCAACAAGTGTGCAGATGTGGTCTGCATACAATTGACATGTGTATGGATCGTGATGGGAGTTGTATGGGCCCCCAATGGAATGATTTAAAAAAAAAAAGAGGGGGAAAAAGGGGCTTATACCAAGGGCTCAAGTAGAAAATATTTGGAAATGAAGATGGCAACATGTGTACAAATGTGCTTGATACAAAGGATGTATTGAATGGTATAAGAGCTGTAAGAGTGGCCTGAGCCCTGGTGGCGTAGTGGTTGAGTACGGGACTGCGGCCCATTGGCTTGGTGCTTCAAATCCAGCAGCAGCTCTCCAGGAGCAAGGCTGGGTAGTTCCCATGACCACCACAGGACAGTGATGCCCCCACCCCACCCCCCCAAAAAAGAGCTGGAAGAGCCCCCGATAAAATTATTGGAAAAATTAAAAAAAAATTCCGCTTTATTATACATCCCATGAAGCACCAGATTTAAAGGCAGGGCGCTTCCTGGCTGGAGTCCATATGTCAAAAGAATAGTTTGGGTCTGAGAATAGCTGGTGTGATGTTCTCCCGCCCAGTGTAAATAATTCAGAGACCAGAACTACCATAATAATCTGTTGTAGCCTCGCCCAACCAATTGCAGGTAAGGGAGAGCAAGGTTTGGAAACGCCACCACCTAGTGGACGAATATTGTATTATTTGGACCAGCGTTGTAATAAGACTGCACCACACCGGTCCCCCTTGTTGGAGAAGAGTTCACCATCCTTTATGAAACCTGGGCCAAAGAAGGAATGGGGACAGAGGGAGGCAAGCGGTTAAGAAATGGAGAGTTTGGCTCCCAACGTGCTCAGAAATATTACATTGCCCATCAACCTGAGCGACGCAGGGAGGAGGATCAGGTCTGAGGAACTCTGAAGCTACTAGACAGATAGGAGGGATTAGAAAGGATCTGAGGGATCTGCCAGCTAACAGCATCTCTCTCACATGGGACTTCTCATGTTGTTTGTTGGCTGATGCCCTGTCCCCGAGTCACAAAAACCATGCCCAGTGTAGCACAGAACAAAGTGTCCCTAAGCCCTCCGCTGGCCCAGGGAGCATGGGTACATTGAAGACCGTTGTGTGGCCAATGCGTCCGTCCATCACACGGAGGGCGTCCCTGCTTCTCTCTGTTCTTCTCCAGGCTGTGGTCTTTCCTGATAACACGGTCAAAAGCAGCAAACCCAAGACTCAGCACCCTCGTGCCTAAGGAGCATCTGGCTGTATTTCTTCCAAGACAGAGCAGTGTGCTCTTCAGGAAGCCCCGGGAATGGCCACTGTGTGAGTCTGGGTGGACTAGAGTAACAAATCCAGATATAGCAAACGGCAATGGTATGGTAAGAAAACATCCCCGCACAGTCCAGATCTAGTCCAGAAGCCCGAAATTAACCTGTATGTCTAATACTCGTCTATAAATCCCTGTTCAGATTCCTGCAGCATACGCAATGATGCTAAATGCAAGAAGCTCACAGGCCAGGGGGTGTGGAAAGTCTTCTGGATCCAGTGATGGTAGAAGCCTCTCAGGGCTGACATGGGTCGCCAAGTGGCACCTCCAGCTCCCGGGCTCTGGCTCTATCAGCACAGCTCCGTAGGGCTTGGCAGCAGGAATGTCTGGCAGGGAGAGTGTGTCCCGCCTCTAGGGAGGAAGACAGGAGTTCCCAGAATGCTCAGGAGCAGGTCATGCCTACACAGAGGCCTCACTGACTCTGACCTGATTGACAGGCTAGACTCCACCCCTTCCCTCACACTGGAAGATTATGTAACTGCCACAGCCACAGCACTAACACGACGGCTCAACTGTCTACCTTTGATAGTTCAGCTTTCACCCACCTGGAAGACTATGGAGAAACCCATGGCTCGGGCCAGACATGTCTTCATCATCAAAGCGACATCTTTGCTTTTTAAATTTTTTATTTTAAGAACTCGATCTATTGAAGGCACTTCCAGCTCTTGTAACAACCCCTCCATCCATTGTACCAAGCTCACTTGTACCTATGTTGCCATCATCATTTCCAAAATATTTTCTTTCTACTTGAGCCCTTGGTATCAGCAACTCTTTCCCCCCTCCCTCCCCTCCTCTCCCATCCTCCTGAACCCTTTATAATTTAGAAATTACTTTCATTTTCGTATTTTGCACCGCCCGCTTCCTCCCTTCACCCATGATGTCTTGGCTATTAAAAACTTTGCAGCAGCACCTTTGTCCAAGGCCCCTAGGTCTCCTGACAGCTGCTCCTTTGGGTGCTGGCGGTCACTCTCAGTAAAAGGAGAAGGTGGGCAACTTCGGCTTTCTTCTGTCGTCACTGCTGCTGATTTCATTCCGGAGCATGGAGACCCCTGAGGGTGAGACCAGAACTCACTAAACTCTGGAGGGTTTTCACAGGATGACATTTGGGAAAGAGATGGCCAGGCCTGGCGTCTGAAGTGCCCCTGGGCGGGTGTGAACTGCCAACCTCGTCACCATGCAGTTAGCCAAGTGGGCCACCCAAAGTCTCATTGTCCTTCTACGGGATGTGAATGCTCACAGGCAGGGCATCTCTCTTCCAAGAGCCACCTAGCCAGCACCTGTCAGCTCAGGTCCTCGGTGCAGGGATGTGGTACCTAGAGGAATGAACGTGCCTTCTAGAAACAGGGCTCTCCTACTCTTCCTTCCTGGTCACCCTCTTGACCACAATGGGCAGGGAGGGAAGGAGACCTGGGAGCTAACTCCAGAGCTGGAGGAGGGAGAACCCACAGAGAGTATATGTCTGAAGGACTTCACCGTCAGGTAAGGTGCATGCCCCCCAGAGTCGGTTTGAATTGAAGTCAGTTCGGTATGTTCTGACTGCTTCAGACCTGCGGGCCTGCAGAGCCAGCAGCCTCGGGTGAATTACGTTAGCTGGTTCTTGGGCGGTTGAATCTGTGTCTTAACAGAGGAACGTTTCTATTGTGAAGGGACACCGGGGTTTCTCCTGGCTGTGGGGGCCAACACCCAGATTACTCTCTGCATTCTTTTCTCTACTCACTGTCACAGACGCGGGCCATTAAAACAACAGAAACGATCCTCTGACAGTCCCAGGGACCGGGAATCAAAAATCAGGGCATCGGCAGCATTGTGGCCTCCCTGGAGGCTCTAGGATAAGGTGACCAGACGTCCCACTTTTTCACAATTTAACAACGTTCTGCGGGGCTTTAAAATTAAAATAGATATATTACAATACAATTTTTGCATTCTATGAAAATTTTTGTTTCTCCATATAGACCAAATTTTTCATCAAGAACCCCCCTACCCCACCCTGCCCGCCCCAGTCAATGGCATCCCGCTTAAAATCTGGTCACTAGGAGAATAGTTCTCAACTGTGGGTGGAGACGCCTTGGGAGGTCGAATGACCCTTATCATTGAAGACCATTGGAAAACACATATTCTGACGGTCTTAGGACCCGAGACAGCACCCCTCCATCATCTCCCGGCGGGTCCTCCCCCAGCAGATAGGCTGATCTAGTGAGGAAGAATCTGGCTCCACCTTCGCCCTGACCTTGGCTTTCTATGCATGCTGTGGCAGAATGTGGCAGTGTTACCGTTGTTACAATAAGAGTGTTACCCATGCTGCGCCATGCTCCAAGACAAAATTTCATTTATTTGTAACATGAAATAAATATTTCACAATATATAATTACATCTTGTTCTTGTGATGCACCCCTAGGCTCTCACGATGTTCGATTTGTAACACTGGAAATACAGCCTGCATGTCAGCTATTTACATTAGAAATGTAGCAAATCAGGCTGCGCCCCGGTGGCCTAGTGGTTGTGCGAGGGACTGCATCCCACTGGGATGGAGGTTCAATTCCAGCAGTGGCTCCACAGGAGCAAAGGCTGGGCCTCCTACCATCAGAGGGCAGTGAAGCCCCCCCCAAAAAAACAAACCTTAAAAAAAAGAAATGTAGTCAATCTAGGGCAATGTAGGCAGGTGAGCAGAAAGAAGGGGTGAGAGGATGGATGAGGAAATACACAGCAAAACAACCTGCTTGGCAGGCGTGTGTGGTTGTGGGCAGATTTCATTATCTTTCCAAGTCTAAGTGGTCTCTCTCTTCTCTCTCTCACTCTCTCTCTCTCTCTCTCTCTCTCTCTTTCTCTCTCAACCCAGTCTAAGTGGCTTCTCACTTAACCTGCATGTCCCTAGGGTGCTTATATTCATTCCACCTGAGAAAAAAAATCTTGTTGGGTGAGTGCAGAAGCATTTGATACACGTGAACCTTGAAAGCCAGGTTCTAAGCCTGCCTTCAAACCAGGAAGTTGAATTTTCCCAGAACCAAAAGGGCTCGAGTTTCCGTAGAAGCTCAGAGCTCACCAAATACCTGCTGCATTTTCTTCCCCTCCTTAAACATGTTTGCCTCCCCGGCCCCTTTTCCTTTTTGGCTTTGGCTTGAAGTGCACACCATGGGGAAGTCCGGGGGTGACGGGGCCTCTTCGTGGAGTTCAAGTGAGATGTTCCACTAACAGAGGTCTTTGAGGCCTTGGTTTAACTCCTCTTGCTTGGGATCTGAAGGCATAATTGTTAGGTGGTAAGCTGAGAAGTTTCTGAGGTCTCAGAACTGGCCTGGGATTACATACCCACCAGCTTGGCATAGAGCCCCAGTGCCTAGTGGAGTGTGCAAAGCAAGGTCGGCCGTTCAAAACCTCCAGCCGCTCCATGGGAGAAAGCCGAATCTCTACCCTTGTAAAGGGTTACAATCTTGGAAACTAACAAGGGCAGGCTGACTCTGCTGGGCAGGTCTCCTTGAGTCAGATCGACTCTTTGACAATGAGCTTGAGAGAGGTGAGTTGCCCACCACAGAACAGTGAGGCCGGGAAGAATAGGGTTTGTGCTATTTCTCTGCAGCAGGTGGGACTCGTTGAAAGAGGAGGCGAAAAAGCTGACTTCCACCCAACACAAATGGCAAGGGGGAGTTGATCGTGCTCTTCTCTCCTTTATTTTTAACATAGCAATAAAATAAACCGGCTAACCTAACCCTGATAAGAAGTTCCACTGATAACAGAATCCAGGAGAGGCATTTTTACATTCATTAGTCCCCAACCTGAGCCCTGGCGGGTGGTGGAGTGGGTGTGCAATGGACTCGGATCCATGATCGCCAGTCAGAAACCACCAGCCGCTCAGCAAGAGAAAGACGGGTTCTCTCCTCCTGTCAACAGGAACGGTATCGGAAGCCCACAGGGCGGTTTGCCCCTGCCCTCCAGGGCTGCTGTGAGTTGGTGTCGCCATGGCGGTGACAGTTTGGAGTCCCAAACAAAGGGGCCCAGGTGGTGCGGTGACCAAAGTGCTTGGCTTCTCAATAAAAAGAAGGCGACCTCCACCCCCCACTCCCCACGCACCTGCGGAAGAAAGACGTGGCGGTCAGATTGTGCAAAGATTCACAGCCTTGGCCCCGGCCCTCTGGGGTAGTTCTGCTCTGTCCTGCGGGGGCGCTCTGAACTGGAGTCTGCAGGGCAGTGAGTGGGGCGGTGTTTAAAGAAGGGTAACAAGGGCTGAACCCTGGTGGCGTAGTGGTTGTGCGCGGGACTGCGGCCCACTGGGACGGAGGTTCAATTCCAGCAGTGGGGCTGGGCCTCCTACTCCCACCACCTGAGAGCAGTGATGCTCCCCCCCAAAAAACAAAAACAAAAACAAACCTTTAAGAAGGGTAACAAATCCGTGGTAAAAATTGTCCCTGTCACCTGAAAAAAAATCACAGATTTTTTAAAAAGCCTTTGTGGATGTGGCCCCTCCCAGAGGCATCACAGAAGAAAGGCCAGGCAGTCTGCTTCACGGGCACAAAAATCACCCCCAGCAGCAAGTGCTACTCTGCATGCCAGGGTCACAGTGGGCAGAATCCGCCCGGCCGCAGCAGGGTTCCTGGTTACATGTGCAGTAGCAGGGACTTCGGTAATATGGCTCTTCTAGCTAAAGTCTCTTAATTTCCACCGGGTCTGGTAAGAACCAGGTTGGGGGGTGGTGGGGGGGTGGGGGGGAGAAGAGACACCGATAGAATCTACCCTGGAGTAATCCTGAATGGGATTCGCTGGTGTGCCCTTCTGCTGTGTAAAAAAAGGAGCTCTCTGAGGTGCAGGCGGAGGGAGCCCATGACCTGCAAGAGCCAGGAGTGGAACATGGTCCTCTGAACCCCAGATTCCCATCCAGTAACCCTACTGGATCCATAATGCAGCTATGCCATCAAAGCAGCAACAGAACCAGGGGCCAGAGCATGGAACAGTGGTCCACTTCCTAATCCCTGAAGCACGCAAAGCTGAGTGCTTTTGTGTGGGCATCTGGCAGGTGGAGTGCAGGGCCTCTGGGCACTACATTGGGGAAGCTGGACTTTTTCACTACAGAAGTGGAGATGAGTGGCTTCAAGCTGAGGCTTACTGGAATGGAATGCTTCTGGGCACTTACTTCAGGGACGCAGAGAGTTTGAGCTAAATACATTAGGGTTGAGGTTTACAGCAGAGTGGTACTCTCCATTGGGCATTTATTAGCAGAGCTGAAATAACTTTGTAATATGTCCTGATAAACAACTGCATCCCGAGCATTTCTCACTGGCATTGCATTATTCTTTCCTAAATAAACCCTTTAATTGGGCTAAGCCCCGGTGGTGTAGTAGTTGAGTGCGGGACTGTGGGGCTTGGTGGTTCAAATCCAGCAGCAGCAAGGCTGGGCCTCCCACTCCCACCAGAGGGCAGTGATGCCCCCAAAACAAACAAACAAACAAACAAAATAAATAAACCCTTTAATCATGAACATCATCTATGAGTTCTGTGTAACCATCACAATGCATAGTAGAGCCTTGCTATAAAATAGAGAATATTACTGAAGATAATACAACAGACCCGAGGTACCATAACGTGCTCAGCCCCACTTCAAATTATCATGGTTGTTCCATCTACCTGTAGGCATTATTTAAGGCTGTGGGATTTACAAGTACTTTACCCCAATGATTTGAGCTTCAGTTCCCAAGGATGAAGGTTTTTGTCTTCTACAAAACGTGTTAAAATCTCTATAAAGACCTTGGGATTCTCAATTGCTTGTGGACTCTCAATAAGGACTCTGTGTCAGTCCGGGTAGACTAGAAAAACAAATCGATAGACATGCATGTGGATATAAGGGTAAGATTTATATACAAGAGGAATGGGACATTAAGGAAACATCCCAACCCAGTCCAGTTCAAAATCATAAGTCCAATATTAGCCCATATGCCCAATGACAGTCTACAAAGTCTCCTTCTGACTCACGAAGTCACAGGTCAATGGGTGCAGAGTTCCAGTGCCAGCAGGGGTCCCCTGATGGCTCCTCATTTCCAGGGCTCAGGGTCCATCAACAGCATCCAGTGGTGGTAGAAGCAACTCAGCACTGGCAGGGCTCTCCACATGGCTTCGTCAGCTTCAGAGGTCTGGTTCCATCAGGGTAAGGCCATGTGGCTTCTCCTCTGGCTCCTCCAGTTCCTGAGATGCTGCCATCTTGTCTTGTCCATAGTTCATCGTCTCTGAGACTCACTCCCAACAACTAGTGAAATAGCTTCTCATCTTCATGAGGGAAATATCACGAGATTTCCCAGAAGTCTCAGGAGAACGCCATGCCCACACGGAGGCCTCATTGGCTACTCAATGGCTATCTCCAGATTAACAGGCTAGACTCCACCCCTACATCTCAATCATGAAATTAACATAAGCACTTGACCACCAGAGACTCCATACCTGATAAGTGAGGCTGGACTCTGGGTGGTCAAGCTAGGAAAGTTAACTGATGGGTTCTTGGTAACCCTGTGGTTTCCCCATGACATTGAACACTCAGAGTTTGCATGGCGCACTGAGGCCCACAGTGAAAGCTCCCTGTGCTTCCCAGGTCTCTGAGAGAACCCCAGGCCCATGAGAAGCTAGTGTGCCCCTTCTGGGGTTATGGAAGCTCTGCAATAAGACCCCCTCAGACCTTGCTCTTGTCTTCCTTGTTTCTAGTCTGTGTTCTTGTGATAGAACTGTAATCATATGGATGGAGTTCCATGGGTTCTGTGAGTCAGTCTAACAAACTGTGGCATTCAAGAGAGTAAGAGGAACTAGCAGGCAAGAAGTGAGGGGGCTGGGAACCTCCGGAATTAGAGTTGGCATATAGAGGGAGTAGAGATAACCCCCAACTTTACAGCCAGCAGCTCTCCAGGGAGGGAAGCCCTGGGGATTCTTAAGCTTGCATCTGGTATGGGAGGGCTTAGGTGGGTTGGGCCTCTTGAGGGCTGTGTCCTGGGCCCTGTAAAGGAGCTCTGACCGGGCTCTGTGGATCAAGATCAAGGAAGGAAGTGCTGTGTGGTGGCTGGTGGGAGAGCTGGTTTCAAAAGCTCATTGCCATGGAATGCATCCCACCACACAGTGAGCCTGTAGGCCAGAATGGAGTTGTGCTGTGAGTTCCAGGGCTGTCACTATCCATGGTGGCACACTGCCACATCACCCTCCCTCGGAGCAGCTGGTGGGCTTGAACGGCAGACCTTGAGGTGAGCAGCCAGTGTCACCATGCTCCTACATAGCTGGAAAGAGAAAAAAAAAAGTCAGAATTTGATTTATGACATTTTTAATCCACACAAAGGGGTTCCATTAAAAGCCCATATACATCCCAGTTTTTTGTTAATCTTTCATAACTATGTTTTAATATAGCTAACTTCTTTAAAGCCCATACATATTTTGTTATATTCACTGAAAGCATGATTCCAAGAGTGTCACCAAGCCCACAGAGGAGACCATAGCTCAGAAAAGGGTAGGAGTCTCTGCACTCGAACTTGTTTCTTGTGGCATTTTGAACGAAACCTGTATGTTGACCTTGACACAGGGTGTCCTTAACACATCACTTGAGCAGCTGAGGTGTCCCAGAACTGAGGAAGGGTTAAACAACTGGCGGCGCACCCAGGGGAGTAACTCATGCCATGGGGTTGATTCTGACACAGAGCAACTGATAGGACAGGAGAGAATTGCTCTGTAGGTTTCTCGCACTGTAATTCCTGCTGGGAGGAGAAAGCCTCATCTTTCCTCCTCAGAGCAACTGGTGGTTTTGAACAGTCGACCTTGCAGTGACCAGTCCTACGCCACCAAAGCTCCTCTTTTATGGTGGAGTGCTTCTCAGTAATTAAAGAAACACACCACAGACATGCCTAGTGAAATCGGTGAATTTCAAATGTATCCTAAAGGGGAAAAAGGGGGGAGAGTTTAATAAAAAACAAACAAGCAAACAACAAATAAAACAGAGTTGAAAGGCCACATGCTGTGTGGTTGCATTTCTGTGACGCTCTCACTGTGGTAGTTACATAATCTGTTGTCAATTTGAGTTTAAGAGTAAAGAGGTGGAGTTTAGTGTGTCATTCAGGTCGCCGCGTGATGACCTCATTGGGAGGTGCTAAGGAGATAAATAACTCACTGGAGGAGGAGACAGACTCACCCCACTGAGAGACACTCTACTGACACTCCAACATATATCAAGAGGCAGTTGTGGAAACAGAGCTCAGCTATATTGATCAGCTATATTGATCAGCTCTATTGATCAGCTATATTGGGTTGTGTGCTCTCACTATACTAATTCGACATGCTCTGAACAAATAATCAGAGCGTCTGGACTACACGGAGAAGAATGTGGCATCAGGATGTGTAAGGCTTGTTAACAAATGTGATATGCGGATAGTACAGTCTTGTTCTCGGAAAGTGAGGGCTTGAAGCACTTGTTCATGAAGATCAAGGATCACAGCTTTTATTATGGATTATAACTCAATGCAAAGAAGATCAAAATCTTCACAACTAAGTCAATAGGTAACAAGCGTCATGACACATGGAGAAAAGACTGAAGGTGTGAAGGATTTCATCTTGCATGGCTCCACAATCGATGCTCATGGAAGCAGCAGTTGAGATCAAAGGATACATTGAATTGGGTAAATCTGCTGACAAGACCTCTTTAAAATGTTGAAGCTAGGCTGAGCCCTGGTGGCATAGTGGTTGTGCGCCGGACTGTGGCCCACTGGGATAGAGGTTCAATTCCAGCAGTGGTTCCACAGGAGCAAAGGCTGGGCCTCCTACTCTCATCACCAGACAGCAGTGATGCCAAAAAACAAAACAAAACAAAAATGTTGAAGCTATACCTCTGATCCAAGCCACGACATTTTCAATCAACTCATATACACATGAAAGTTGAACATTGACTAAGGAAGATCAAAGAAAAATCTGTGGGTTTGAATTGTGGTGCTGGTGTGTAGGATATTGAAGGACCATGGACTGTCAAAAGAACAAGTGAATTAGTCTTAGAAGAATCACAACCAGAACACTCTTTAGAAGTAAAGATGGTGAGACTTTTGTCTTGCGTGATCTGGACCTGTTATTCAGAAAGCCTAGTCAGTGGAGAAGCATGTCATGCTTAGTCAAGTAGAGGGACAGTAGAGGGACAGCTTAAAAAGAAAAAGATCTTCAACAAGATGGATTGACACCATGGCTGCTAACAGGGGTTCAAACATGAAGCCAATCATGAGGATGGCACGAACCAGACAGTATTGCCTTCTGTTGTACACTAGGTTGTTATGAGTCAGAACCAACGAAATGGCACCGGGCAACAGACAATGTAAGCTTGACTCTCCTCAGTTTTCTGAGCTCTGCTGGTGGTGTGGAGGATGCTGGTTGGGCTTCTAACTGCAAGGTCAACACTTGGAGTCTACCAGCAATTGACTGGAAGAAAGATGAGGCTTTATGCACCTATAGAAAGCCACAGCCTCAGAAAGCAAAGGAACTGTTCTACAGACCAAGCTGTTCTAGAGATCGCTATGAGTTAGAATTGATGGCCGTGAGTGATGCCCAGTTCTCCAGTCCTCCCTCTAACAAGGAGGTGGGCCCCTACGTCAGACTGCTATTTGTCCTTGGTCTTGTCCTGGGTACCTAGCACACAGCTGTCAGGTCAATGTTTACTGTCTATCTGCCTGCCCGAGTGAATTGTTTAAACAACCAAATTAACTCAGTAGCTGCCAAATAACCATATTGCTTCCAGTGTATTGGTGATTGCAGGAACTGCAATAATCAACCTTGAGCTCTACAGAAGGTCAGCGTGGGTTTGAATGGAGATAGAGACTCGGGAATCCAGGAGAACATTCCTAATCTTGGTTTCTCCTCTAACTTGTGATAACCTTGATCAACTGAAGTCATTTCCCCTTCATATGCCAAGACCCAGACTGGGTTTCTGCCTGATCCTAGAACTTTTGGTAAGCGCTGAAAAGTGTAAATTGGGAATTTGGGTATAGATTCGTCTGCTATCCAATGACATATATGTAGAATTAGAAAAGCTTACCATTTCATTTTGTCCATATGATAAAGAGCTGCCATAGTTTGACCTTCCATTCAGTCACAAGCTCCTCCTTTCCCATGGATTTGTCCTCGGCAAACAGGGGGGCTAAAGGACTGTTCTGAGCCCAATTCGTGGCAACCCCACTCTCAAAGGAAAGAAAAGCTGCCTAACCTGGGTGGGGCCCACGATTGGGTTGAGAATCAGAGCACTGCAATTCACTGGAGTTTTCTCCATTCTTGGAGTTGGCTACATTCCTCTCCCTATTCCTACTGTTGTCCCGGAAAAGTTCCAGGTTCTTACGTGTTTCTGATGCTGACATGAGGACTCAATTCAAGCACAATGGAACACAATGGCCCTCTCCTGCACTGTCCCAGAGATCAGGAACAGATCTAGCCATTGGGATCCACAAGGTTTCTAAAATCAAGACTGATTTTAGAAATAGACCAAGGCTGATTTTAGAGATTTTAAAGATAGATCCCCCAGCAATACTATACGTGAGGGCTTTTGCCTTCAACTGGCTAAGAATAAGCAGGAAAGAAGTCTTCCATACAATCAAAGGTTTGTTTAAAAGAAAAAAACTTGTTAGTGTCACCAAGTTATTTTACTTAATGTAGTTAGAAGGCGGGGGGAACTTACAAAATGTAGTTAATCCAAGGTCCTTTTCTGAATGCAGTCTCAATGGGATTTTTATAACTCACTACCTTGTTCAAAAGCAGACAAGTTGGATGCAGATGTCACCCAACAGGGCCAGCCAATGCTGAGAGGCTCCTCTTATTATCCTGACTGCTAGTGAGTGATTAAAAGTCGACAAAGACGTCCTGAGACTGGCCTAAGACTTAAGGAGCCTTATTGTTCTGTTTGCTTGCTCGTGGTCAATAGTGATCTCCATGTGGTTACCTGAAACCTGAGATAAGGTAAAACCTCTACACATGACTCCCCAAAGTGTACATTTCCAAGTAAAAGCCATGTTGTTTGCTATCTAACAGGACTCTGCAAAGGCTGTCCGGTTTGAACCGCTGTGGTCTCCTCCCTGGTTATGGCTAGTGGGAGCCATGGAGTCAGTTCTGACCCATATCGACCTTCTGCACAGCACAACGAAGCCCTGCCCTGCCTTGAGCCATCTTGCTCCTATGTTTGAGCCATTGCTACAGCCATTGTGTTAACCCATCTCCTTGAGGGCTGACCTTTTGTTTTAGCTACCCCTGCACGTGATGTCCTTCTTCAGGGACTGGCCTCTCCTAACAACGTGTCTGAAGTCCGCAAGACAAGGTCTCATCACCACTGCCTCTGAAGGAGCCCTCTGTCCAGACTTCTTCCAATACAGATTGGTTTGTTCTTTTAGCAAGCTGTGGTACTTGCAATATTCCTCTCCAGCACCACGGTCTTGAATGTATCGATTATTCCTAGTTCTTCCTCATTCAATGTCTAACAATATGACGTGCACAGAAGGCAATTCAAAATATCATGTCTTGGATCAGATACATCTTAGTCCTCAAAGCAACAGCCTTGTCTGTCGATATTCTAAAGCTGTCTTGTGCAGCAGAATCACCCAAGGCAACACATCTTTTGATTGTTGTTTCCATGGGCATTAAATTATGGATCCAAGCATGATGAAATCCTCAACAAATTCAATCTCTTCTCTATCATGATGCTACCTATTGGTGCCAGTTGTGAGGATTTTAGTCATTTTTACATTGATCCACAACCCATATGGAAGGCTGCAATCCCTCATCTTCGTCAGCTAGTGCTTCAAGTCTTCCTCATTTTCAGCAAGGTTGTGTCATCTGCATAAGCCTTCTTTCAATCCCAGTGCCAGATTCTTCTTCAGAGAAGCCAGTCTGTCTGATTATTAGCTCAGCTTACAGGCTGAATAAGTATAGTGAGAAGATAGAAGATGGAAGCGCGCCTTTCCCTATTTTGTTGTTTGTTTTTTTTTGGGGGGGGGGCATCACTGCCCTTTGGTGGTGGGAGGAGGGGGCCCAGCCTTTGCTGGAATGGAACCTCCATCCCAGTGGACCGCAGTCCCGCACACAACCACTATGCCCCCGGGGCTCGGCCTCCTTTCCCTATTTTGAACCATGAAATAGTCCCTTGTTCTGTTCACACAGCTGCCTCGTGTTCCATGCACAAGTTCTGCATGAGCACAATGAAGTGTTCCAGAATTCCCATTCTCCTCAAGGCTATCCAGTTTGTTGCGAGCCACACAGTTGAATGCCTTGGCATAGTCAATAATAAAGCACAAGTAAACATCTCTCTGGTATTCTCTGATTTCGGCCAAGCTCCCTCTGACATCATCAATGACATCCCTTGTCTAATGTCCTCATCTGAATCCAGTCTGCACCTTTGTCAACTCCCCGTCAATGCACTGTTGAAACCTTTGTTGGATGATCTTTTAGCAAAATTTTACTGACATGTTGAGAGCAAAATTATTTTTCTACTCCTGTGAAGATTACACCTTCATAAGCCAACAGGGTCTGTTCTACTTTGTCCTCTTCTGAGTCAGAATCTGTTTGGTGGAAGTGTACTTTGTGTGCTACGTATATATATAAAAAAAATTCTAACTCAGTGCCATGATGTCATATGGGACTCCTACAACCCCTATGTAGGATTTCTGAGACTGTGAGTCTCTATTGGAGCAGACAACTTCATCTTTCCCCGTGGAACCATGCCCGAGTTTGACCTGTCAAACTAGTAGTGTAGTCCCCTGCTTCGCCCTTAGGTTCCTTTAGTGTATATTAGCTAATATGTTTCTTAGGAGATCCCTAGGAGCGATGACTATTTTATCACCCCACCCTGTGGGTGAAAGAAGGTAGAACAGGAAGGTAACTCGCCCAAGAGCACCCACCTGGGTAGCAGAGGAGCCCAGTCAGGTACCGACCGCGACAGCCTGGCTCCAGGCTGTGAACTCGATCCCGAATGTGACTGCGTGGTTTGGGAAGCACGAGCCTCGTCCCGGGCACTGAGTGATGTGGTGTATACGTGGAGGAGATATTCACAGAGGCACTGGGGACGCAGGGGCGAGGCCACGGAGCATGTGTCCTCAAAGAACCACACTCCTGGGAGCTGCAGGCAAATGGCACAGGCAATGATAACAGGAGTCACGCCTGGTCAGGCCTCAGTGATAACTGAGGCATGAGTAGAAGTGTATCTCGCCAACTAAGCACAGGAGACAGCCTCCTGGGCAGGAAAGAGCAGAACAACCCAGAGCTGAAAGAGCTCCCCAAACTCACTTTTGTGAGGACAGATTGTGGGGGTGCTGGAGAGGGCAGAGAACACCTCAGAGGTGGCAACGACGGTGTTTCCAAGTCGCCCTAGGGCTGGCGACATGAATGGGCTTCTCAAAGGAGTACTCTGGTGGGGACGTGCAGGAGTGCTAGAGGATGGTGAGTTGAGACGGGACAGTTCAGAGTGATGGGAGCAGCCTGAGCAGGTCATTGACCACCAATCCCAACAAATTTAACTCTTTCCTTTAAAGTGGGGGAGGGGGCCGCTCCAAATTGGAAGTCTCAAATAAAGAGTAGCCATGGGGACACCAGCCATCTGGAGAAGGCCCGTTGTTGTTTACCATTGAATCACTCCCAATTCATGGTGGCCCATATACTACAGAGTAAAGCTGTACCCGTGGGGTTTGCTTAAAAGGAGCAGATCGCCAGACCTTGCTTCAGCGCCACCTCTGAGTCGATTGAACTAACCTTTTGGTCAACCAGGAACCCTTCGAGGCACCGAGGGACCATCACCTGACTGCAGAATTGTGGCTACTCTCCAGGGATTTTTAAAAAAATCATTTTATTGGGAGCTCTTTTTGTTTTTTGTTTTTGTGGGCCTCACTGCCCTCTGGTGGTCACGGGAGCCACCCAGCGCCGTTCCTGAGAGCCCCTGCTGGATTTGAACCACCAATCCCATGGGCCCTAGTCCCGCACTTAACCACTTACGCCACTGGGGCTCAGCCCTTATTTGGAGCCCTTACAGAAATCATGACATTTCATAGTTCAATCATATCGAGCACTGTTGTATGATTGGTGCCACCATCAATTTCAAAACATTTTCTTTCTTCTTGAACTCCTTGACATCTGCTCCGCTTTATCTCCACCCCTCCTATTCCCCAAGAACCCTGATACTTTTTTCCCCCTATAATAGTTTTCTGGGGGTTGTTTGTTTTTTTGCCATATCTTACACAATCCAGTATATTCACTCACATACAATTATGTTGTTCAGTCCCATCGAGTGGGGTTATAAGTCATCAGTGCTATCAGCTCCCTATTCTTACCTTCCCTCCCGCCTCTTCCCATACTCTCAGGGAACCATTACTCCTGTTACTGTGTCTGATGGTTATCGATCTTGCCTTTCATTTACTTTATGATCTTAAATATAAAAATGGACATATGCAAAGCTAACATGATTAATGAGGTAAAACAAGTAAAACCCATAATAGCAAAGGGAGAATATATTCGAGAACTAAAGGGCAGATATGTGTTTCATCAGTACTATACTCCACCCTGGATTGATCACCCCTCCCATGTGGCCCTCCTGAGAAGGACTGTCCAAATGATCTTGCAGGTGGGTTTTGGGTCTCTACTACATCCACACCCCCTTGACATTGATTTGGTTCCTTGTTTTTGAACTTCTGGTACCTATTCCCACCAACACTTCAAGGTCACACAAGTCGGACTGCTTTTTTCATGTGGAAAATTTGTTGCTTCCTTGCTAGATGGCTGCTTGTTTAACTACTAGCCTTTAAGACCCACAGATGCTATATCTTTAAGTAGCCAGGCATCATCAATTTTCTTTACCACATTTACTTATGCACCCATCTTCAGCAGTGGTACTTAACTCTGGGCATATCTACGCTCCCAAAGCCATGTGACGGCATCGAGAGATATTTTGGATTGCCACAGCTCGGGGGGAGAGGGGGCGGTGGTGGTTGGAGAATACTACTGGTATCAGAAAAGCACCACAAAGACCTAAATGCCTAATCCAGTCCCAAGTGTCAAGACTCCCCAAGTTGAAAAACTCTTATACTAGCAAGTGACCAAAAAGTAAACGATGTGCAAACAATTCAGAAAAACTTCCCATGGGACAAAGAAGGTGGAACATTATCCCTAGATATTGGCTACTTTCAGAAAATAAAAGAAGTAAAATGATCCTTCTCTAAAATCCCAGTCAAGAAGTAAAATCGTCCTTTGAGAAAATCCCAAGCACTAAGGTTGAATAATCAAGGAGTAGTGTGCCTCTTTGGGGGACTCCAAATCTGGTCTCCAGCTGCCTGAAGTCTTAGCACAGCTCAACGGTGGGCTCCGACCGGCTGCTGCCTGAGGGCACTGTATGAGGTCTGTGGAACTCTGCTTCAGAGGCTGGGTGCTTGGTCTGGTAATTGGAGGTAATGGGGGAGGGGGGCTTCATTGCTGCTAGGTGCCACTGAGGCAAGTCTGACTCCGAGGGACCCTGTGTGCAACAGAAGGACACACTGCCCAGTCCCGCGCCAGCCTCCCAAAGGTTCTTTATGTTTGAGCCCATTGTGGCCGCCACGGTGTCCATCCAACTTCTTGAGGGCCTAACTCTGTTTTGCTGCCCTCCCTTTGACCAAGCAGGGTGTCCTTCTCCAAGGACCGGTCCCTCCTGTCAAACGTGTCCACAGCACGTGGGATCAAGTTTCACCCTCCTCGACTCTAAGGAGTGCGCTGGCTGTACGTCCTTCTTCTCTGGCACGTCCATCTGTGTAACTCACTGTTGTTCATTGCCATTGCGTTGAGTCTGTCACACTGCCACCCGAGAAATGGCAGAACAAGACGTGCCACCTTGGTGAACGACTGGGTCGAGCCGTCTCATGGAAGGCTTCTGCAGTGTTCGCTGCCCCTTTACTTTGCCATCACTGATGTCCTTTTTCTAAGAACTGTCTTTTCCTGGTGACTTTGACTGCAGGAAACATGTCAAAGTCTTGCTGCTCTCACTTCCCAGGGCATCCTGGTTCGTTCCTTGGCCCCTCAACAGGCACTCATTCTTTTTCTCAAACCGCCCTCCCCCCCCCCGATAAGTTGGGAGCATAAAATGAAGGTGCATCTGAGAAGACAAACACCCCAGCCTAACTTGAACTACACTTGCAGTATCAGGGGTCTTTGGAGCAGCCATCTCCATTGAGGGGGTTGGGGGTGGGGAATGGGGATGCTTCAGAAGGTGAGGGAGCTGCCAGGCTGGGGTGAAAAAGGCAGGCATGAACATACAACAAGGGGGTCATGGAATCAACTTCCATGCATACTTCATACTTCCCCGCATGTGACATGAACATTCCCAACCATTAAGTAAAATGTATTAATAAAATAATATAAAATGTATTCATAATGTCTTTCTCCATGTGGAGTTAGCATTGATACATTAACATATCTATGTAGGAGATATAAGCACATGCTCAAAATTATTTTTCCCTCAATTAGATAAGTTAGCCCTGACTTTTCCTGATGGCCGCAGAGTCAACTCCAGCCCAGGTAATCACGCGTGTGGGCTGTAGGGTTTTCAGCGCTTGACTGTTTGAAAGTGGACTGTCAGTCCTTTCTTACGAGGTGCTGCTGGATGCTTTCCGTTAACAGCTGAGTGCCTGATCACGTGTACTAAAAAAGGGGACTTGACTCTGACTATTTTGAGCCTGGCTTCTGAAATGGGGTGCTTTGGGAAATATGTTCTGTTTATTCCAATGCTTAAAAAAAAAAAATGGACCATGGCCTTCTAAAGGAGTTTGCTTGGATTGGCTTCTAGTTTCTCCTTCCCTCTGTAAAAACTAACCACCACGGCTGGCCCCGTCTCTGGCAAATGGAGATTGGAAGCAACTGTGTACATGATTCTGATGACAAACAGTGGGCTCGGCTGATTTCCAGCCTGTCCTGCAGACCTGCTCCTTTTGCTGCCCTCCCTTGTGAGAGTGGCCTCACAGTCCCCCCTCCTCTAGCACCCCCTCCCCCCCATGAGAGAAAAGGAGCCTGGATTAAAGGCACCGCTTCCTGGCCCCGGGCAGTGTGTTTATCAAACCTCCTCTCCTTTCCCACGTTCTCAGAAAGGTGACAAGGACTGACTGCCACAGCTGACTGGCAGCTCAAAGGAGGGAGGGGCAGGGAGGTGGGGGTGGGGATAAGAATACAGATTTCCACAATGAGCTGCATATAGCCCCTTCCCTGGAGGACAGACAACAAAAAGGTGCATGAAGGGAGACAGTGTTCGGTCAGTGTAAGACACAAAAGAATAAAAACAATTTATAAATTATCAAGGATTCCTGGGGGGGTGGGGGTGGGGGGAATCAGGAGCTGGTACCAAGGGTTCAAGTAGAAAGAAAATGTTTTGAAAAAGATGATGGCAAAAAAAAGATGATGGCAACAAATATGCAAATGTGCTGGACACAATGGCTAGATGGATGGATGCATTGTGATAAGAGCTGCATAAGCCCCCAATAGAATGATTTTAAAATTTAAAAAAGAATATCTAGCTCCTTAAATTAACTGAAAGAGATGCTGGAAGAACAGAGAGGAGAACAGAGTCAAAGCCAGTGCCTGCGGAGGTGTCCGGGGGGAGAGCAGACCTTTTTATCGCACCAAACCTGACAATACCTTTCTGTTACGAGTCTGGGTTTTGACTCCTGCCCATTTGTTATCACGTCAAAAATAATATTTGCATTTTTTGAAGAGGGTAGCTGCTCAGATTTCCAAACGACTGTCCCTTTTGAACTTGATTTGTAAACTCAGCTTTTGTAAGGAGTGTTCTTTCTCCATTGTGGGCATCTGTGGTGTTTGTATCAAAGTGCCACCCCTATTCGAAGCTCCGCTCTTCTCGGGACGTGCACACCTTCACTCTGATTCTTCAAAATGGCTCGACTTTCCTTTACACTTCGCTTAAGCCAAAAATGCTCTGGTTTCAGCGAGCCTGGCTTTCTCTCAAGCCTTACTCGTGAAATGCATTTATTCCAAGAGGAAAGCTGCCAATGAATGAGTTACCTGAGACCTCTCCAGTGTCCATAGGCTCCAGGAGGTCAGAGTTCCTGTTTTCTTCCACTGCTTTGGTCCTGTCTTTAAATGCCTCCTTGAGTGCCCTGCCCAGCCAGCTCATGAGGAAGGGAGATCGGATATCTGGAGTGTAGAGGGCCCCTTTCAAGACACATTTACCTGCAAAGGGGTTTCTGGCAGGTGATCAACCTTCAGAAATTTGAAACCTTGATTTGCTACCAAAGCCCGACATCCTGGGGCCCAAACTCCCTGATATGCGAGAGAGACAGCCCCTGGGGTTTGTGACACACCTAGCTATAGCGGACACGCATGCGCAGAGGTTGCATGCCCACCCCCCTTTGGAGGCGATGAGGTGAAGTACAAAGGAGTCAGCATTCTGGCTGGGCTGGTAGGAGACAACACAGAGAGGGCTTTATGCAGAAGAGTCAACGCCTTGTGCAGCAAGGAGGGTTTTCCCCTTCCATGTATTTAAGGCATGTCATGGAATCCCGGAGCCCTGGGACATCAGAGTGCCCCTGCCTTCTGAGACTCCCGAGTTGCTCTGTAAGAACTTATTGGGGCTGAGCCCCGGTGGCGTAGTGGTTGTGCGCGGGACTGCGGCCCACTGGGACGGCGGTTCAGTTCCAGCAGTGGGGCTGGGCCTCCTACTCCCACCACCGGAGAGCAGTGATGCCCCCCCCCCCCAAAAAAAAACAAACAAAAAAAACCAACAAAAAAAAAAGAACTTGACATTGACAAGGTTTTAATGATGTGGAGTGACCAGCACGTAGCACTGAAGAGTCTGGCATAAGTCACCCATATACGTTATAGTTGACCCTTGAAGAATATGGTTCTATCAACAGGATCTATTTCACTTGGCTCTCCCATAGATTGCCAAATGTCTCTCTGTGCTCTTGTGTGTGTGTGTGAGTGTGTGTGTGTGAGTGTCCTTTTGATGCCTTTTAGGTCACTCCATGGTTTTCATACTTGCACACTTGCACTCACTATCATTGAAGACTCATAGCAACAATTTAGGAAGAGTAAAACACCCCACCCCTTGGGGTTTCAGAGCAAAATCTTGATGGGAATAGAAAGTCTCATCTTTCTCCAAGTTTGCTCACAAAAATCTTAACATTCCAGTGGTTTGCCCACAAAATCCTTCAATATGGCAGCTCAAAGCTTGATTTTTTTCTTCAGTTCTTTCAGCGTGAGAAGCTTAGCTTAAAGAATTCTTTCTGGGCTGAGCCCCAGTGGCATAAGAGGTTGGGTGCGGGACTGCGGCCCGCTGGCTTGGCGGTTCAAATCCAGTGGCTGCTCTCAGGAGCAGTGCTGGGTAGCTCCCACGACCACCAAGGGCAGTGATTACACCCCCCCCCCAAAAAAAAACCCCAAAGAATTCTTCCCTTTTGATTAGCTAAGATCTTGTCTTTCATTAGACTGTGTCTTCTCCAGATGCCCCGTGGGATATTCTATTCCACGCTTTGACTTCATCATGTTTTTCCATCTGCTTTCATATTTCAAGCACGTTGAGGCACATCATGCGATCCTGGGGCCCTGGAACATCAGAGTCCCCCTGCCTTCTGAGGGTCCTAAGTTGCACTGTAATAACATTGACGCATGGAGTGGCCAGTACTTGACACTAAAGATTCTGGCATTAAGTCACTCTAATAAGTTGAAGAATATGGTTCTAACGACAGGGTCTATTTCATTTGGCTCTCCAGTAGAACTATTCATCTGAAACATTCAAGAGCACGTTTCAGAGCCTCTTCCAATGGGGTATTTGTCAGCTATTAAAATAAGCAAAGTTGTGACATAGCTTCTGGCATCAGCGTGAGGCTGAGTGAAAAGTCTGATGCAGGACAGAAATGACACCGCCCCACTTATGGTAGATGGGCCAATGCTTGGGAGAGGCCAATGTTTATTGGTGTTTCCCTGGGGTGGGAAGAAGGTAGTGCTGTAGCCTGGGTGTTGGGCTGCTAATGCAAAGTCAGAGAGTCAGACACACTAGCAGCTTCTAGGGAGAAAGCTGAGACTCTCTGCTCCTAAAAGAAGCCCTGGCAGTTTAGTGGGTATGGTTGAGTTGTGGTCCACAAGTTGAGCAGTTCGAAACCACCAGCCGCTCTGCAGCAGAAAGATGGGGCAGATTCACCCTGCCTTATCAGGGTACTCCAGGTGAGCATTGACTTGAGGGGAGTGAGCTTTTTCTCTTGCTGCTGTACAGATATAAGGTATCTGGGTGAACCCCACTCCTTCATGGAGGGTTTGGTTTGGGTTGTATGCCTAGGGTAGGGTGGAGGGGGCAGAGGGGGGATCATTGCGTAGGGGACACTGCATTTCTGTTATACGTGGTGAGAGAATTGGGGAGCAGGTAGTAGAGATGTGTGCCCAGCAAGAAGAATGAATGTAATCAGGCTTGCCATTGATGTGGGTACCGACTTCACAGTGACTGCTGGCTTGCGGGGTGCCGGCTGCGCCTCCATGAGATGTCTGGCAACAGCCTCTAAGGCAGAACTGCAGAGAGCTGCAGGCCAAGCTGCACGCCTTGCCACCAGAGGCAGAGCCAGAGCCAGGGGTGATGCCGGCCCATAGCACAGCAAGGCATCTGGTTGGATAGCCACAAGTCACTACTGCTATTGTACTGCCTACAGCCACCACAGCAACACCGACTTTCTGGTCTACCCAGCAGGCACCAGCCTGCCCTCCAGGCCTCGGGCTCTGTGAACTCCAATCCTGGGGCTGAGAGGAGCTGAGTGGCCCTGACCGCCTACCCAGCACTGCTGGACTCTGCCAATTAAGAAAGCCAGTGCAGAAAAAAAGTAATCAGGATCACTGTGTTTTGAACATACAAAAAGTTGAGTTGACAAATTTTTGTTGTGTTTTTATTCTCATTCAACTTTCCCTCCCCATCCAAAAACCCCAGCATTGCTCAAGTAATTATTAGAGATAGAAGATTCTCCAAGGGGCTTTAGTCCTGTAGTAGGTTACATGCTGGGCTGCTTACTGCAAGGTCAGCAGTTCAAAAGCACCAGCCTGGGAGAAAAATAAGGCTGTCTACTCCTGTAAAGAGCTGCAGTCTTAGCTACGCACAGGGGACGTTCTCTCCTGTCCTACAAGGCCGGAGCAGACTCGCGTTGAGTTGGACTGAGTTTGAATGGCACTCAAGAGCAGATGTAGGCTGACTCCTAGCCAAAGCATGGACCATCCACAGCAGGCAGACCTCCTGGATGTCTAATATTCCTTCACAGTTTCTTGCCCATGGAAACTCACCTCTGTTAGCCTTTGAGGAGCCATGAAACCATTTGGGGAGCATGTTTGCAAAGACGAGGAGGGAAGAAAGACCTAGGCTTGCTCCAGAAGGACAAGCAGGTCAATGAGGCTGGAGATGGGAAGTTATAGGAGGGATGATGAATGTCAGGGAGAGGGAAGGGCATGCTGTTCCAGGGGTTCACAGAAGGAAGAGTCCTTAGAGAAAAACTCCAGAACGGGGTGGAGGGGGTCTTCATGTGCCTAACCCAACCCAACTGGCAGCCTCAGAGTCAGTTCCACTTCACAGCGACCCGGCAGGGCAAAGTAGAACTGCCCCCGGAGGGTTTCCCAGGCTTTCAATCGTTGCAGAAGCAGATGGCCACCTCTTCCTCCTGCAGAGCAGCTAATGGGGTCAGACCAGGACCTCTGGTTAACAGCTGTGCCAACAGGGCGCCTCTAGTCACACAAGGCTATCATAATGCTAGCGGAGAGGGCAATCATAGAAAGATCCAGAAACATGGAGGTCTTCTCTCCCCGCCCTTTGCTACCCTTTCTCATTCAGACCGGAGGAACTGAGCTTCATCTTTGAATTCAGATCCCTCAAAGTGTGTGCCGGAGCCCTGACAAAGTGCAAGTTACACGTTGGGCTGCTAACCTCCAGGTCAGCAGATTGAAACCAGCAGAAAGAGGAGGCTTTCTATCCCCCGAGGGAGACACTGGGAGGAGGCAGGCCAGTCAAGGTGCAGTGAGGGAGCGAGGAAGCATACACCTTTCCTCTAGTTCCTGAAGGCTTCCTCCCCCCAACTCTCATGGTCCTAAATCCATACAAATTCAGCTGGACTGGAGAAGTACACTGGTAGAGATGGGAGTTGGAGGTATGAGGAACCCAGGACAGATGAGCCCCTCAGGGCTAGTGGTGAGATTGGAGTTACTAGATGGGTGGAGAGAAGGTGGGGTACAGAGAGGGAGTCAACTGCAAGAATCCACACATAACCTCCTATCTGGAGGACAGACATCAGAGGAGTGGGTGGGAGCAGATGTCAGGCAGTGTAAGGTATGACAGAACAGTAATAATTTATAAAGTATTGAGAATTGGTGGGGGAGGCGGAGCAGGGACAGAGGGCAAAGGATGGGAAGCTGATATCAAGGCCTCAAATGGAAAAGGGGATATTTGGAAAATGATAATGGCAGCAGGCATATGAAGGTGCTTGCCACAGTACATGTATTTATGTATTGTGAAAAATGACTTATGAGCCCCCAATGAAATGATTTTAATTTAAAAAAAAAAGAGTTACAGTTTGGGGAACCCACAGGGGTCACAGGGAGTCCAAATCCACTTAATGGCAGTGAAGTTCCTGTCCTTCAGAAGGTGTGTCCCCATGCTCTTGATTCAAGGGAGACCCAGAGGGAGCGTTTCTGCAGGGTCTGCGTGAGCCACTGCAGGCGGTGCCTTGAAAGAGAAGGTGGACACCCTCCATCTGGGCCCTCTGAGCAGGGGCGGCCCAGGCAGGTCCCATCAGGCAGGCACAGGTCCTTAGGAAATCACGCCATCTCTCCTCTTCTGGTCCAGGAACCAGCACCACAGCCCAAGGAGCCACCAGCCTGGCTTCCCTGGGGGGCAGGAGAGCCTCCAGAAACCAGGGCATGTCATACTAACACCTGTGACTTTCCAGGCCACTCAGGAAGAGAAGGTCCCCAAGTCAGACTCACAGGCACTGGGGTCTGAGGAGAGTCTGCGCCCCACTGTGAAACAGACCTCTCTGACAGGAGAAGGGGCAGCATGGGGGCTGCTGTGGCCAGCTGGAGTCCAGCAGCCTCTGCCCCGTGGAGGGAAGGAAACACTTCCAGGTGCGGCACCGTCCTCATGAGGACGTCCTCTTTGCAGCCTTTACTGCGGAGTGTGTCCATTCATTCCATGGGGTGGGGGTCCTCTCCTTTTCCGCTGACCCCCTGACTAAATAGGATGCCCCTCTCTAGCTATTGGCCCTTTGATAGCCCGTCCAAAGTTAACGAGATGATGGCATTTCGTGCTGGCTTCCATGGAGCATTCTGGTTGTACTTCCTTCGAGACAGATCTGTTCTTTCTGAAAATCCACAGTACTGTTAGCATCCCTTACCAACACTGTAATTCAAATGTGTGAGTCCTTCATTCTTCTTATGGTCCAGCTTCCCCTCAACCATGACACCACTGAAAACACTAGCTGGTCCTCCAGGGGCCCTCTGCACACACAGGCTACAGGTGCACCTCCACAAACACCTGCAGCGCACCCACTGTGGGAGTTACACAGTGTTTTGTCAATTTGAGGACTGAGAGTGAAGAGGTGGAGTCAAGTCTTTCAATCAGCTCATATGCAAGGAGGCTTTTGTGTGGATATGGTCTTTTCCTGAGGATTCTGGAAACTGTTGTGATTTCCTCCTTGGAGGCAGGAAAGACGCTGCTCACTCCCTGGGAGACATTGCAGCTGACAAGACGCACGGAACTACCCTGATGCAGCCAGACCTCTGAGGGCAGAGCAGCCATGCAGAGACCCCTGCCAGGGCGGAGACGCTGACAACGCCACTGGATCCAAAGGTTTCCCACCCACTGGCCTGTGATTGTCCTGCCGTGGCATCATTGTGTGTGTTCTGTGAGTCTGAAGAGGACTTTATAGATTGGTATCAGACATATGGGCTAATATCCAACTTAGGGACTTGGACTAGACTGGGTTTGGGATGCTTTCTTAATGGAAAATTATCCTTTATATAAAACTCTCTCGCACACACATATGAGTTTCGATGGATTTGTTTCTCTGGTCTACTCAGAATAACACACCCACCAAGGGTGGCAGGAAGCCCCTGACTTTGCCCAGCCACAGACCACAATGGACGTTAGATGGAATATATGAGGGGCTACTTGCTCCACCCCACAAAAAACAGAATTGTTTTTTTCCAAAGCTTTGTGTTTACAAAAACACCTTATCACTTTCAAAGTACTCTCCATTACACTTAGTACATTTGTCAATTCATGGAAACATTTTTCACACTCATCTGGATGGCAGACAGGACCTTCCTTATTTTTCCCTTCACCTCTTCTACTTCATCAAATCGCTCTCCTTTCACGTTCCCTCTTCATTCACGGAAGCAAAAAGAGGACACACAGAGTGAGCGCAGGTGACTAAGGTGCATGGGCAAGAGAAGCATGCCATTAAAAAAATGGTTTTTGCCCCAAACTGGCTCACTGAGATGGCTGCGTGAGCAGATGCATGATCATGGTGGCAAAGCCAGTCCTCCATCGACCACAAATCAGGCCTTTTAAAAATCTTACACTGTTATGCAATCTTTTCAGACGCTCTAAATAAAATGTTTGATTAACTGTCTGACCTGGTGGGATGAACTCTAAATGCACTACAAGTTGACATTTCTGTCCTTCAGGAAGTTGACAGATGTCCAGAATGAGGTTTGTCTTCAATCGTCTTCAGTCGTCTTTTCACCACTCACTCAGACCCTTGAGTTTTTCCTATGGCACTCTCTTTGTAAGTGGTGTTCAACATCGCAACAGTTTCTGTGGCATTTCCCCCACCCCCCGACCACCCCCCCCTCCCCGAGCTGGAAACAAAATCTTTTGTTTTGTCTTTTGTGGGCATCGCTGCCCTCTGGTGGTCGTGGGAGCTACCCAGCGCTGCTCCTGAGAGCCGCAGCTGGATTTGAACCACCAAGCCTGTGGGCCGCAGTCCCGCACTCAACCACTTATGCCACCGGGGCTCAGCCTGAAACAAAATCTTATAGTCGCACTCTCTTCTCTTAAATTTACTTTCACAAAAAAACAGTTCGAGCGAAACTGCCTGTCTGAAAAAAATCACGGTGACCAAAGAGAACCTTCTTAGACGATGCCACTGAGTGCACTAACTCAGAGTGAGATGCTGGATGCTCACCTCGTGGGAAATATGTGTCCTATAAAAGCTCTGCTTTGGGGCTGAGCCCTGGTAGCATAAATGGTTGTGTGCGGGACTGCGGCCCACTGGGTTGGCGGTTCAAATCCAGCAGCAGCTCTCCAGGAGCAAGGTTGGGCCTCCCACTCCCACCAGAGGGCAGTGATGCCCCGCCC
>PVJH01014407.1:0-57028 GCA_004026705.1 Nesogale talazaci
TTTGGAGGTGTTGTGTAAAGGTGTTGATTTTGGTTTTCCCCTCCTTTTTCATGTTTATGTTGATTCCTATATATTGTCCTCTGAAAATTGATTTTGCTGTGTTCAAAGAGATTGTTGGTATGTTCTGCTATTGTTCTCATTTGTTCCAAGGAACTTAATCCCATCCCTTATCTGTTCTGTAACATAATACTTTGCACAATAAATAACATATTGTTCAATTTCTATATGTTTCGACTTCATGTTCTTGCTCTTTTTATTGTTGATTTTCATTTTCATGTCATTGTGATCAGAGAAAATGGATTTTAGGCTTTCAATGTTTTTAAAATGTATTAAGACTTGCTTTAGCCAAACTTGTGGTCTATTCTAGAATGTGTACCATGTGTGCTGGAGAAGAATGTGTACTGTGCTGTCGGTAGGATGACCTTAGTGCCTATGAGCTCTAGTTGGTTGGTTGTGCTGTTTAGCTATTCTGTTTCCTAATTGAGTTTCCTTCCTGGTGTTTCCTAATTGAGTTTCCTTCCTGGTGATCTATCCAGACTCTTTTAAAGAGAAGTATGCACTTTAAGATTCTGACATCTGTAACGAAATCTGTCAGAATATAAATCTCTGTAGGCATCTTGTAAATTATTTGTACTGATTCCAGATGCCCGGTGCTTATGCCTTGTGGATTCGCTTTCCTTTTTCTAGTGACTCCCTTCTAAAAAAAAAAAAATGTGTGGGTCCATTGTGGCAACCATTGCGTAAATGCATCTTTCTTTCTGCTATTCCTCAACTTCACCAAGCATTATATCCTACCAAAGGGACGGATCCCTGCTTATATCATATCCAACACACAGGAGGAAAAGTCTTATTCTCTAAGAGTCTTGTTTGTAAGGAGCATTCTGGCTGTACTTATCAACGAAATATCGGGGTTTGTGTTTTCTTCATTCTAGCATCCCACATTAATTCCAAGTTTCTTGATGAACCCCAGCAAAGGTTAGTCTCAATTTTTTCCCTTCAATTTATACCATTAAGGTTGATTCCTCCTTAAGGAGAAAACTCTTCTCCAGTCATATTTTGAGACCTTCCAGGATAATGGTTCATTTTCCAGTCCTATCTAAAATAAGTCTTGCTGCTATTCATAAAGTTTTGAGCGATCAATCCCTGGTTAAGACTTTAGGTAAGCATTGAACTACTAGCTGCAAAGTTAGCAGCCCATCCCCACCACCTGTTCTGAAGGAGAACCTTGAGGGTTTCTGAATCTGTGGCTTTCCCTATAGGACCTCACTATAACTGGGAATCAATTTGATGGCAATGGGCAATCTTCAGAAATGGATGGTCCTTCCTTAGGCCTAGTCTATGTTAGCTTGGAAACTTTGCTCTAACATTGCCAACAGAGTGGACCCAAATAAAATTCGAAATACAGTTAGTGTGGCTTCCAGCATTATAGCAACATGTAAGCTTCTACAGTATGACAAGTTACCTGAGGGAAGATGGAACTCTTGCATGCAACACATTAAAATGATAATATTTTATTTATAAGATTAGGTAAATAAGGCTTATTTTAGAATATGAAAGTGAAGAATAAAATTTTGGAATGAGTAACTATCAATGAAAACTTCCTGACTTTGGCTGTAGTTATAATGCCATAACCTTAATACCCAAACTATTTCTGCCATTAAAGCTATTACTCTGAGTCACAGCAAGTTTGTGGAACATAATATAATTGTCCTAAAGGATTTCCACTGCTGTAATTTTTAGTAAATTGGCAGTCCCATTTTTCTTCCAATGGTTTGAATCATTGAACTTCTATTTATTAACCAAGTGTTTTAACCACTACATCAAGAAGTGCTAAAAATAAGTAAACAAAATGACCTATGATTTGCAATATCTTCCTCTACATGTATGTGTACCCAGGATCGTGATGGTCACGATAGAACTAGGAAGGAATAAAGAAACAGCTTCCGGTGTTTGTTTTTCTCACACTCTTCATGTTCCTCAAAGTGTGACCACATGCAATAATCTCATCTAGTGACCTGCATCAAAGGGATGCAGTGTTTTCCAGGAGGTTTCTAATGGTGTAATTGACAAATTGATTTTTAAATTCAAAAGAAAAAATTTAAATGAAAGTTGAAACATCAAATGTTTTTCATTTACAAATATTTATTTGAAGTGTCTTTGGTGTCTGTTCTGTTTATTAAAAATCTAAAATGTACAGTTTGTGCATAAATGGAAATTTTTAAGGTACTTTTAGACAAACTCCCAGCTAAGCTTCTCTGTATGGGACTGCCATCTAGTGGCCATTTTTGTGGGGCAGATTATTAACAAACTTGGGTATTCAATAACAAAGCATCTGCTTCACACAAGTGTTTATTAATCACCTACTATGTGCAAGATATTTTCAAGAAATATGTGCAAGATTTTTTTTAAATATTGGGAACATAATCCCTGAGTTGAAATGTCCATTAATTGCTACCTCTGTAATTAAAAAAAAATTTCTATGCAGTCCCTTTTAATCTCAATAAATTAAAATTATTTTAAAAGTATTGTGCAATTTACAAATGTTTTTCCTGCCCTTCCAGACCTTATCCTTCTTCTTTACCATGGTCTTTTATGAATTCAAATTGAAATTATAAGATAAAAAATGGATAATAGTTTTGAATCACCCTGGTATTTGGAAAAATCAATTTATTTGCATTATGTAAATTTCAGTTTACAATTTCTAATGCTGCTTCTATCCAATGACAAATATGTTTCTTCAAAAATAAATCTAGCTTTTTAAAGCAACAAATCAGATGTGACATTTATATGTAAGCTCAAAGTTTTATCTGTGGATTCAAATGGATAAGTTTTAAAGAAAGACCCAATCGAATCATATTTCACTAAAAATAACCAAACCTGATAAATGAACTAATAGGGAAATGGAGAGAAATACAAATGAATGCTATAAAAAATTTAATATTAAGAAAGCTGACCTTTAAAGGAATGTTTGAGTATAAGCACTACCATCAGAGCTTCCAGTCTGTCTACAAAAATAGGTATGCATGAAAGATATAGAAAAATTTTAAATGCTAACATAATTATAAAAGTAGTAGAAAATAGATGCCATTTTAATTATTTGCCTTAGCGTTTTCGAACTGACGATTCCAGAAAATTCACTTACAGAAAGAATCTAGGTACAACCAGCAGACTTAAAATGAACAACTGAAAACTTTTACAATTATTCATGAGATTATAATCCATCGTTTCCAAAGAGTTCATAGAATTGACAATGAAAATTTTTTGTCAAATTACAAAACACTAATAAGCTGGTTGCCATAGATCCAGTGCTGACTCAGCGACGTGAAAGGACAGGGTGGAGCTCTCTCTGTGACTTTGAGAGAGTTTGAGCTGCTCACGGAGCAGGAAACCTGCCTTTCCCCTGAGAAGCAGCCGGGGCTCCTTTTCACATCACAATGAGCTAAAACTAATCTTTTTTCACATCACAATGAACTAGAAATAATGAATATTACGTGCACAGTGCTTTGAAGCTTTTCACGTGTTTTTCAAACCTTATTTCATTCACATCTCGGTGACTTGATATTAATTTTCAATCAGAGGGGCCCCGGCGATGCAACCCCGGTGGTGCTTGAATCCACGGACTGCTCTGTGGGAGAAAGGGGAGGAATTCTATTCCCGTGAAGGTTTACCCTGTAGGAAACGCCCAGGGACAGGTCTACTCTGTCTCACGGGTTTGCTGTGAGTTGGAAACGACTTTATGACCGTAAGAAAGTTGAAGGGGTGGACCTGCATTTAGAATGAGGAATTTCGGTTGCACACGTCTGGTCTTTCAAAACGTCTCTTCCAGATAACTGTAGGCTATTATGGGACCATGGGTGGGAGATTCTGGTGGTCTAATGGTTCCTTGTTGGACCGCAATCCACCAAGTCAGCATTTCGAAACGACCCGCTCTGCGGGAGAAAGACCAGGCTTTCTCCAGTAGCAGTTACACTTTAGAAACACACAAGGAGAGTTTTGTCGGGTAGCCTCGATAGGGACTGGGTGGCAGTGAGTTTCAATTTATCGTGATCTGGAAAAATACTGAGAGATGTTTGCAGTTTGTCAGAAGCAATTAGTTGTCATTTGGGGAAATAAACAACGGATTTACGCAAAATCAAGAAAATCTAAATGCAATTTTTCCATACACACTGTATCCTATATGGGGCAGAAAATTATGTTTTATTGTACAAGCCTATGCATTTCGTACAAAAAAGGAAACATTTTGTGTTGGGTATCATTTTCTTGTTGTCAACTTCATCATCCATCTTATCTAGTTTAATGCATATGTATGGATAAATTTCATCTTCATGTCCTGGATACTTTTATGATATGCATCCTTAAAACACATTCTCTGTTCCATATATGGTTTCCTCAGTACATATGGGACAATAATAAGAGCACACTGAATTTTCATGAGATCAAACTAGAATGACGCAACATAAAACCGTGTAAAAATGTTTATCATACTAAAGTCACTTTATCTAGAGTATAGCAAAATATGGCTGCATTTTCAGCAGAGATACAAGCAACACATGGAGTCACAGGAGTATAGTAGGTAACATATTGAATGACTCTGAACCCACCAGCGACTATGGAAAAAAATAGAGGGTTATATTCTCATACAAATCGAGAGCCTTAGAACTCATAGGTCAACTCTACTCCCTTCCTCAGGTCCCCATCAGTAGGAATTGTCTCAGTGGCATGTACATTGACACATAGCATGCAGTCCTCTTACATTGCCTGCCAGGAGAAGTCTTCGACCAAAATGAAGAAACATTACATAATGTTTGAAAATACTTGTAATACTTTCCCTGAGGCTTAGGGGAAAAACATTGAGACATTCGTTTCAGGTAGGCTTCACATTTGCCCTTTTTAAGTGCATTTAAGGTGAAATGTTCTGTTTTTAGTAGTTAACTCTTTTGTTGCTTCTTGCTTTAAAAAAAAATGATAGGTTATTTTGAAAGCCAAGATTTATGCAATGGACTGTTCATTTAAACCTTATGTAAAGATATAAAATCTTTATGTCCACACATTTGGAGCTTCTACCTTCATGCACTTATTGTGTGCTACATTTCCCAGCTTTCTCATATTTAAGGTTTTATGGCCTGTTCTCCAGGTTCAGGTAGTAAAAGGTTAGAAGACATACTGAACTAGACCAAAGGACTGCAGAAATATATTTTAATTAGAAATAGCTTGAAATAGAAATGTGTGCCCAGTTCCAAAATAAGTTTCAACAAAAGCTAATGAGCAAATAAGAAATTCGATCTGTCCCCCAATGACGCCTGGTGTGTAGTAAGCAAGGCTGTTGGATAGAGACCTAAGACTCACTGCTTGGGACACAGCCAAATGCAGCCAAATGTCAGCTAATCACCACTTAGCATCTTTACATTTGCATACATTTTAAAAAATCAAAACAAGTGGAGCCACTTGGAACTCAAGCCAAACCGTTTTGAGGAAAATGTGTACTGAGAAATGGAAGAGTAATTCCGGCGAGGTGGGGAGTGTTGGACTTTAGCTTAAATTATATTGATAAACCTAATTACCTCCTCTTATGTCAAAAATCTTCTTTAGAAAATTTCAGGTGATAACATAAAAGTTTGAAAGATATTTTTTTATTGATCTAAAACCAGGAAGATTAACTACTCTGGTCCACATTTACCTGACTTAAATGTTTAAAGGTCTCGATACCAAGGGTTCCCAATGCCTCTGCCCCAAACTTGCGCACCGTTCACCATCATTTGTTCTGTTACTAGCTCACCAGAAGTCAACAGCATGTTACTATTCTAGTAGTAAGTAGGTGCTACGTTGCTGCTCTGATTTTTGGCTTAATGGAACAATTGCAGTGAACTGAAAATCTTTACATTTACAATATTTTAATGACAAATTACTTTAAATTCCAGACTATGCTATTGCCTCCCTCTGCCTTTCACATTCTATTTCAGAGTTGGTGTAGGAAGTTGGTTTTTTTTTTCATCATTGTTGCTTTTCCTGGTTACCACCACCCCCTTCACCCCACCCCTACTGACTGATTAAAATTTTAAAAACTACACTTAATAAAATTGGTAAGATAGAGTGAAATCAAACAAATGAAAGTTAGAACTTGGTGAAAAACATTTAGATTCTAGAATATGATGAAACACTTTAGTTATGCACTACATCAGCTTTTGGTTAGTCAGAACTTCCTGTACGGGGAGATGGATTTGTGACTGTCATGGGAGATCAGATTACAGGCAAATTCAAGTAATATATCTAAGGAGCTGGTCTCTTAAATAGAGAAAATTTGAAAGTTGGGGATTTTGACTGCATTGGTATTGAAGTGAATGAATGACAGAGAAAGCTCATCTACATGATAGAAATTAAGCAACAAACAGAGTGAGAAAACGAAAAGTTCAGAGTGTGTACATTTTGCCTTCTTTTTTGTTACTGTTCTTTCCTTTTATTCCTACATGTCCTGTCATAATTCAGCACATGAATTGCATTTAAAAACCATAAAGAAAGACCATACCCCTCGTCTTCTTTCTTTCTGTAAGCTAGTTTGCATGGATTTCTTTGTATCTCTAGCATACACAAACTGCACACACTCAGTAGTGAAATGGCTTGTGAAAAAACAGAGGAATTCAGTAGCTGAGTCTGGAATTTAGAGCGCTGTGTAATAAAGTGACCAGATTTTACCCTGGGGAAAGCCGGACACCATTGAAGGAGGGAGTGAGGGTGGAGGGTTATATTCTCACACCTTTCTCCCGCCGCTCCCTAGCTTGTCGTGCATTCTTTCGAAAACTCAGGACTTTTTAAAAATGCTGCGGGGCGCGAGGGAAATGTCTGGTCACTTTAAAATCAGGAGTGATACTGGCACAAAGGATGTTCTAGGGTGTAGTGGTTGTGCTCAGTGTTTTAGCTGAGATCTGCCGGGTCCATAGTTCCAAACGACGAGAGTTCCTCGTGAGAAAGGCTGGGCAATCGACTCTTGCATAATCTCAGAAACCCGCAGGGAGTCGCACAGAGTCAGCGCTGACAGGAGGGCAGTGATGGTAGTTGGAATAGTACAATGTGTTAGCCCTCCGCTGCTACCAGAAGCTGGGAGATCCAAACCCACCAGGGACTCAGCCCAAGGAAAAGGAGACTCTCTGCTTCCACAGAGCTTGCGTCTCAGGAACCCTAGACAGCAGTGATACTCTACCGACAGGCTCACTATGAATCAGGTTTGACAATATGGGTCTATTTCACATAGAATATTTTTATAAAGCCTATTTTTTCAGGAAAATTGTATGGGGCTAAGACGATGTTCTATTATTTTAGGTTACTTTAGTTTACTTTGAGTCCTTTTTTGCAGCCCCCTTTCCTTTTGTTCTTATTCCACCAAAACCCTAAGTCTAGCACTTCTTCCTTATAAATGTTATTTTATAAATTATTAAATACACAGCTCATGTTGTAATCAATACAATATTAATGGTTTACCATTTAAGTCAAACAGAGCTCTTTCTGGTAGTCTGCTGCTAATAGGAGAGTACTTTTACATATTAGACATGGAGTAGCTTGTGAAGTAGCTTTTGCAAATCCAAGACAATAATCTAACAACTTTGCATTTCTGACAGGATATTGAAAAAAATGGGTTTTATTTGAATTTAATGCCCACTTACACTGAACACCTGGTGTACTCTGCTTTGATATTTACATTTTATTTTAATCTGTGTGAACATTAATAATGCATGTCTTGTGCAATGTCAAAGTTAATTGAAGAATGTGCATATTTTATTAGCATAACCTTTAGATTTCTTAAATGACCAATATTTCTAATACTATCATTCACTCCTTAAGAAATAAATGGCTTTCTTTTATTTAGAAATATGACTATAAATAGCCTAAAGTTAGTTCTGATTTAATGGAGATGATATTCTTGGCTGACATATATTTATATTTACATAAACATATATACATATGCATTATTTAAATGATTAGGATAATTCTAGAAACATTCTGTGGGATCATTTTATTGCTCAAACTTAGTTTTGCTACACAAGAATTATTTTAATGACCTTTAATTATTCCAATCTTATATTCTACAGCTTCCCTTTTGTATATAGGGATGAGGTGACATCGGAACACAAGTAGCCAAGCTCCAGAATCCAGGTGCCTGATCATATACAAACAGACTCTGACTAGATTTGAGAGACTATCTTCAGAGCTTTCCAAATGATTGCTAATGCAAATATTGCATAGAAATGTTGTGGCATTTTAAAGCAAATGTTTTTTCCTACTTTGCAACTAAATCAAAAAACTATTCTGCAAAAGTAAGTGAAGAGGAGGTTAAGCAGCAAGTTACAGCAAGTTTGTAGACCCAACACTTAGGAGATGCTCTATTCACAAAATATGTACAAGTATTGGACAAGGATAAATAATATGATGGCATCTTCAAGTCTGCATCTAGAAAGAAAAACTTTAGTGATAAATGTAGAAGATGTAAAAAAGGGGGACAGGATCAAATCAGGAACACAGAGGGAAGAGTTGGACATGAACTTGAGAGGAACAGTGTATCAAATAACCAAATTTCCCCCCATAAAGCTTCCATGAATTTTTTATATCTTTTATGTGAGTCAGTACCACATATATCCAAATTTAAAATGATGAGTAATACATGGAATAATAAAGATGAATGAGAAAATTTGAAGGTCCAGCTTAGTTCACAAAATTAAATTTCAGAGTAGCAATTTAATGATTTTACATAGGAATATGCTGTTCACTTCACAGGAATTAGCCACTTATAAAACTATGGATAACATCCTAACCTTACCAGTTAGTAAAAATCTAATGAACAGAAACAGAATATGGTCAGAGATAGTGGCAGAAGAGGAGTCTTTCAGGTCAAAGTACACTCAAAATATAATGGAGGGAGAGCTGCCTTTCAAAGTAGACTAAACCATAAAAAAGCAGATGGAGAAACATCTGTGGGACTATAGCCTCCAGGACCTTCATTTGATGATGGGGTATAACTCAAAATTGAAAGGAACACCTGTAAATATTAATTAATAATTGAAACTGGGAAGGAAAAATATGAATGTATAAAAGATTGAATGTTATTAAAATAAATATAATACATAAAGGTTGTAGGCAATCGTTAGCTCAAATGGACCAGTATTGACCATTTAAAATCAGAAAGACGTGGTTTTCTATGCCAGAAATAACAATCAATAGCAGTGGGTTGCATTCAAGGTCAAAAAAGACATTTTAGAACCTATCTTGGGGTACAGTATTTTCTGTGTTAGCATAATGTGTATCCACCTTCAAGTAAATCTAATCAATACGATTTTATTCAAATTTGTGCACTCATCACTAAAGCTAGTGATGAAGAGATTAAAGAATTCAACCAATCTCTTCGGTCAGAAATTGCTCAGATATGCAATTGAGATGCATTTCTAATAGTTGTCAATTGGAATGCAAAAGTTAAAAATAATGAGGAAAGAATGGAATTTGGAAATTATGGTCTTTGGTGACAGAAATGAAGCTGGAGAACCTATGAAAGAATTTTTAAATGCAAATGAATTGCTCGCAACAGCTATCCCCCCCCTTTTTTTTAACAATACAAAAGGCAGTTGTGCACAGGGTCTTTTCCATAGGGATAACACAACAACCAAATTGACTCTATCTGTGAGACAAAACCATAGAGAACCTTAATCTCAGCAGATGAAAGCAGGCCAGAGCTGACTGTGGACCTGACCATCAACTACCCACATGCAATTTCAGGTTGAAGTGGAAGAACATTAGAACAAGTTCACAAGAGACAAAATACAATCTTCAAGACAATCTACCTGAATCTTGTCTGATCTTCTGGCAGTTTCTGTTAATGTACCTGTCCTGTAGTCGATCATCTTCAGTAAAATTATATCCTTAGAATATTTAATGCAGAAACTTGAAATTTTTTTCTTGAGTTCTTTCAATTTGTGATGTACTGGTTGTGTTCTTTCATGTGCTAAATCTTGGCCTATGCCCAATTATATTTCTATGCCCTATGTCATTATAATGCTTTACCTTGCCTTCTGAAGTTGCCCTTTGCAGTTTTCTGTTCATTTCTTTGACTTTGTGTCTTCCATTTGTCTTCCATATTCTATGCTTAAGCGCAAATTTCAGAGGATCTTCTGAAATCCACTTGAATCTTTTCTTTCTTTTCTTTTTCATTATGTCAGTTTGGGATATTTGGTGGTTTGTCTGGCAGTTTGTCAAACTGTGGTTGCTTTTGTGATGCACGGATGCTGGAAGCTATGTCCCCGGTATTTCAAATATCACCAGGGTCACCAAAAGTCAACTGGTTTCAGTGGAGCTTCTAAACTAAGAACGGACTATGAAGAAGGAATTAACTGCCCACTTCTAAAGAAGTAGCTGTTGGAACATTATGCACAAGATAGAAATATTGTCAAATATGGAAGCCCTTATGAATGCCGTCCCTCCACTTTACCAGACATGATGTCCAGGGACTTCAGGGACTAGCCTCTCCTGACAATTTGTCCAAAGTATGTTAGAAGTCATCTTGCCATCCTGCAAGGATGGAATCTCACCATACAGTCTGGTTGCCTTTTTAGCCATCCTTGGTACTTTCAATATTCTTCTCCAGTATCACAATTTAAATGCATCTATCTTTCTACTGTCTTCTTTATTCAATGTCCAACTTGTGTGTACATGTCATACAATGGAGAATACCATGGCTTGGCTCAGGGGCACGTTAGTACTCAAAGAAACAACCTTGCATTTCAATAATCTATAGATGCCTTGTGAAGCTGATTTACCTAATGTAAGGCATCTTTTGATATTTTAACCCTGCTTATATGAGCACTGATTATAGATCAAAGTAAGACAAAATCCTAGTTTTTCTCCAATTCTGATGCCAAATTCTTCTTCATATAATCCTACTTTTCGGATTATTTGCTCAGCATATGTTGATTAAATTGATAGGGTGAGATAATACAAACTGAAGCACACCCATTCCAAAGTTTAAACTAAATGGTATTTTCTTATACTGTTTGTACAACTGCTTTTTAATACATGTACAGATTTCACATGAACACAATGAAATGCTCTTGAACTTCTATTCTTCTCAAGGTTATCCATAATTTGTTATGATCTACACAGTGATGTGGAAACAGAATTGGAAACAGAGTGTATGTGGACTAACTCAACATTCATACATCGGAGACCAGGGTTTTTCACATTTTAGGGTTGGAGATGGGTCCGCCTCACAATCTCCTGACTCATTCCCTTTGATGTTCTCCATAATAATACCAAATTTAAGGTGCTGTTTGCAAACACATGGTCATTTACTACACTCTTGAAGGTCAGCTGCTTGAAGGCTGTCTGCCATCAAAAGCAATCAGATCCTATGGTCTGTCCCACCCTAAGTATGGCCTATTCCCTTCTGATAAGGATAATAGGTTGTTCCCCTGGAGAATAGTTCACAGACACATAAGATCAAACCAGCCCAGAGACAATCAAGTTTAGACTATCATCTTGACACTAGAGCCTGTCCATTTTGTTATGTATGAAACTTCCAGTCTCATGTATGCCTCCAGTACAATGGTTCTCAGCCTTCCTAATACTTCAATCCTTTAATACAGTTCCTCATGTTGTAGGACCCCCAACCATAAAATTATGTTTGCTGCTACTTAATAGCTGCAATTTTGCTACTATTATGAATCATAATATAAATATCTAATATGCAGGATGTATTTTCATTGCTAAAAATTGAGCATAATTACAACATAGTGCTTGATCGCTAAAACAGTATGTAATTTTATATAAAGAATATTTATTTCTAATTACAAATAAATGAAATTTTGTCTTGAAGCATAGTGTAGCATGGGTAACAATCTTTACACATGGACGTACCTGCATGTGGGTGGACCTGCCTGGAGATGGATAGAGGAGTGGGGTCTTGGTTGCTAAGCACATATTTCTGATGGTCTTAGGCCACTCCAATGAAAGGATTGTTCCACCTCAAGAGGGGTTTTGACCCCCAGGTTGAGAATCCCTGCTCTACTACAATCCTTTTCTCTTGTGCCCAATATACCTTCATGTGACTCATTCCCATCATGTTATGTATATGCCTCTTGTACAACCTTTTCTTATTATGTATGTGCTTCCTGTGACATTCATGCCATAGATTATATAAACTTGTGAGACTGCATTAAGCTCTCTCTCTCTGCTCAGACCTGGCTTCTGAAGTCATAACTGTGGAGGTGAGCCCTCACATGCTTTATCTTGTCTGATGTCTCTTTAAGTTTCCCTTGAGTTATACAACAGCCCCTTAGACCCATTCAGTCATGGAGACTGGACTCACACAGTGGAATGCCTTGGCATGACCTAAAAAACACAAGTATACTGACCCCCCCACCACAAAAAGCCCCAAGTAAACATCTTTCTGACACTCTCAGATCTCAATTACTATTCATCTGATGTCAGAAATGATATTCTTGCTCTACCCCCTCCTTGAAATCAGGCTTAAATTCTGTCAGATCCCTTCTGCGATTATTGTTGGCTGATCTTCAGCAAAATTTTGCCTACATGTGATATTAATGATTTTGTTCTATAATTTGAGCATTTGGGGGGGGGGGTCGATTTTCTTTGGAATGGGTTCAAATATGGATCCTTTCCAGTAAGTTAGGCAAACATCTGTCTTACAAATTTCCTGGCAAAGATGAGTAAATGCTTCCAACTTTGTATCTGCTTCTGAACACTTCAATTGGTATTGCACTTCCTGGAGCCATATTCTTGGCTAATCCTCTCAGTGAAGATTGAACTTCATCCTTCAGCATTTTAGATTTTTGCTCATGTGCTACCTCCTAAAATATTTGAATACAAGTAAATTTTGTTTTGTATAAAGACTTTTGGTATTCTTTCGATGTTTCCCTCATATTTGCTAATTACGTCCATAGAATCCTTCCATATTGCAACTCGAGGACTCCTTGCCCATATATTTCTCCTTGCCATCAAGCCGTTGCCAGCACATAGTGACTCAACAGCACAGAACACAAGTCCCCGCTGGGAAGTGCTGAGACATCACTGTCTGCTGCACTGGAAAACCCAGTCTTTCCCCATGCAGCAGGTTGGTGGTTTTCAACTACTAAATTTGGGGATCGCAGTTCAATGCATAACCACCGCACCACTAGGGTCACCATTCTAGAACAGGTCACTGAAACCTAGGATATTGATCTTTACAGAATTCACTTATGTTTTCAAAATTTTCATTTGGCCCAGATCCATACTTTGTGTACTCCGTTTTCTGATTATTAAATATCAAGCTAGACTTTATTATATTGTGATGACTTTTGTGTTGCTGTGATTCTGGCTGCTATATCAAGGAATTATTCAAAATGTCAGCAGGGTCACCAGGGTGAACAAGTTCTCATGGAGCTTCAGATGAAGAAGGGACTACACAGAAGAAATATGCTATTCAATTCTGTGCAACTAGACCATGAGGCGCTTATGAATGAATTGATACTAATGTTTCTTAAGTAGTCTGCTAATTATATTGTTACTTGCATTGCCACTACCTCTAACCTATTTGATTAGGAATTTTGGGGTGCAACAACTAAACCCTGGTTCTAGAAGGTTTGAACCAATGTAAAGATATATGGGTAAGTTGGGGGCTGGGGGGAATCCAGTGGTTTGCTGTGAACATATGCTCAATTTCAAAATTATTATTTGATAAAATTCAGCCTATATTGTGTGTAAATACACAAATTATTATTAGCTTCCTTGGAAAACACAGAGATTGAACTCTCCTGTTTTCTTTGATAAACATATGTCTCAATTTATGAACATATAATTAGACTATGCTGCAAAATTAAAACATAATAGAATATTAATATGCATAACCAATTTTACCATATTTATTTATCGGACCATAAGACACACCCAGTCATAAGACACACTCAGTTTTTTTTTTTTGGGGGGGGGTATCACTGCTCTCCGGTGGTGGGAGTAGGAGGCCCACCCCCACTGCTGGAATTGAACCTCTGTCCCAGTGGGCCACAGTCCTGCGCACAACCACTATGCCACCGGGGCTCAGCCCCACACTCAATTTTTAAAGCTGGAAAACAAGAAAAAAATATTCTGAACCAAAGAGTACCAATATTCGAAAATGTTCCGGGTACCACACTTCGGACCAGAAAACTCACCCTTGTTTTTCTCCACTGTTGGGAGGAAAAATTGTGCCTTATGGTGCTAAAACTGTGGTATATCTGTCTTTAGAATAATAAAGTAAATCGCTCTAGTAAGAGTGCTGAGTAGTCTCTCTAAACTCAGCAACCAATTTTCTCATACTTTGTTATAACATGTATTTATATATAATCAATATGATCATATAGATTAATATATTATAAAATAGAATAAGAATCCATATTATATAATCTATAATTTTACATTGACTAATGTTAGCATCTTCAAGATTTTTAACACAATGCCACATCTTGTAGCATAAAATACTTTTCTCCCACCATCTTTGGTCTTAAAATAATTGGCTGTCCTTGCCATATATAGCTGAGATGATCAGATACGTTCATTAAGCTTTCTTAATTTCCTTTCAATGTGTTTCCAAACTTTCATCAGTAAAGAACGGGGTCAATAGAAAGTAGTTCATTTTCATATTGCTGGCAAATTTACACATTTACTTGCATGCTAAAAATGATATCATTTAGAATTACAACAAACCTTCACAGTAAAATGTGGGAGTTACAAAATAGAGTTCAGCATTGTATTTTCATATACATTCTTCTTTTATTAAAAATTGCAGATAGAGAAAAATTATTGGTTGAATGATGACTTTAAAATAATAAACATAAATAGGCATTACTATGAAAAATGGCATTGTCCTATACAAACTTGCCTTATATATAAAGTGTGTTAGTCTGAATAGACGACAAATTCATAAACATGCATATGTTTATAAGGGGGAGGTTTAGATGCAAGAAGAATTAATTGAACATTGAGAAAGCATCCCAGACCAGTCCAGTCCAAGTTCACAAGTCTGATATTAGCCCATATGTCTGATACCAGTCTATAAAGTCTTCTTCAGAATCATGAAACACATACAATGATGCCAAATGCAGGATGATCACAGCCAGGTGGATAGAATATCTTTGGGTCCAGTGGTGTTGTGAGCATCTCAGCGCTGGGAGGGCTCTCCAAGTAGCCCCTCCAGTTCCCACACTTTGGGGTCTATCAGAGCAGTGCCGTATGTCTTGTCAATAGAGCATCTCCAAGAGAGTGAACAGTCCAAGAGATAGTGACTTCTGTCTCCAAAAAGAAATTCTGAATTTCCCAGAATTCTCAGGAGAAGGCCATGCCAACACAGAGATCCTTGGCTTCCTCCACATTGACAGGCTAGACTCCACTCCTGCACTCATAAATCTCAAATTGACAAATGATTATATGTGCACTACAACAGGCTAGACTCCACCACCCCTACACCCTTAATCCTCATATTGGCAAAGAATCATTTATCTACCACATAAAGTAATGAATATTTTACAGACAGTGAGCTACTACATTCATTCTATTTTATATAGTTTAATAAGATAATCACTATTTTAACCATCTTTCCTTAATCTCTCATTTGAGAATACACAAATATATTAAATCAATTTCTTTAAAATGTAAAATCTGAGTTGATGTAGTTAATGATTGAAAACAGGTCTAAATATACAGTCTCATGTCTCTCTGCTATAATAAATAAATGGATTAATATAGAGATGATGTGTGGATCAACTGATAGATACTCTGAGAGGTCAAGTGACAACTAATCATGTGTGGCTTCTAATTAGCCCAAATAAAGAACACAAATAGTTCAGCAGGTTTGTTAAGTTGTAAGGTTTGTAGATTTGCTAAGCAGGGTAGTAAAATTATTTCTAGCAATTTTTAAAGTAATAAGAATTTAATAGAACTTATCTGTTTAACAGCAATAAAGCATGGCTTGCCAGTTATCAGAGATTAAGCCACTTGAGTATATTAATGTCCTAATGTTCAGAGGAATTTGCACTATTAAAAATAGGGAAGGCAGAGGCTTATTTTTGTCTAATCATTTCTCCCTGCCAAAGAGATCTGTGATGCATCAGTGCTGGCCTGTTGTCTTTGGGATGTGCAGACAGCTCTCTGTGAGACTTTGGCACCAGTCTGTGAATCTGTGTTTTGGAGAAATTGTTTTAAGAGTAGCTTTCTTCTTATTTTTGTTGTTGTTTCTCCAAATACTTGGTGTGTAACAGCATCTGCTATCTCAGTGAAGACGATCCAAACAGATGTGCCATTACATCATGTGATGAGCAAGCCCTTGAACAATGGGCCTGCTCCTCCTTGGCAGGTAGTCCTAGACATTCTGTTCAAACCCAGATTGTAAAAATAGCCTAAACCCACCAGGGAATGTCAGCTAATAAGAGGCAACTCTTCTGAAATCTTACTGCGGAGGATAATGGACTCATTCTGAGACCCCAGTTTTATTAGTATTTCCATTTCAGCAAAATGTGCTTTTGACACAGCTTTCAAATTATCACTGAATTTATCAGGACCATTGTATTTGCTGTTGATGATCTTGGTGAAGCAGATCAAGAGATGACTTCACTGTCTCTAAATACATAGTGAGTGTAAAGCATGAACAGTCAAACCATGGTGTCTTCAGGTCTTATGTCCTGTTACACAGTGTAAGTAAGTGTGGAGTGCCCCAGATGCATGTGCTAGCCACAAAAGCAATATTCAAGCTGCTGTGTTGCATGTGGAAAGCTTCCACTTCTTGTGGAAAAAGGAGGCAGCACATGGTGATTATTCCACTTAAACTGACTCTGGAAGATCTAATCTCTTTCCACTGCTGTCTTCTGTCTGTTTATTTATGGATGATCATAAAAAGACTATTTTTAGAACACATTTAAAGAGTTCCCACATAAAACCTTTATCTCCACCTGGAACAGTTTCTCCTATTATTTATGCCTGGAATTTGTGGTGCATTTTTGACAACTGAGTAAATATTGGTATCTTATCACTAACCAAATTCTATAGTTTATACCATACTTCTTTCTTTATCATGTACAGCTCTATGAAATTTGAAAAATATGCATTATCATTTGTCCAGTATTATAATGTAGCAAAGCCATGCTTACTGTTGTCAATTGTGGCTCACTTTATCCCTACAGGGAGAGTACGATGTCCTGTATAGAGCTTCCGGGGCTGGTCGTCTTTATAGAAATAGAGGGCCACAGTTTTCCCGAGTGGAGTTGTTGGGGGATTTGAATCACTAGTCTTCATTTAGAAATCTAGCCCTGCAACCACTATGTGATCAGTCAGCCTCCATTATAAGAGTGTCATATAGAACAGGTTCACTGTCCTTAGAATCACCTATGCTTCACTTTATCATCTGTATGATCCCCTAAATGCCCTGCTTAAAACCAATCTTTTAGCTATTTCTATGGTTTTCCATTTACAGAAACTTATATTAGTTGGAATTATAGCATGCATTTTTTCAGAGAGATTTTTGTCACATAATAATGTAAATTTAATTTTCTCTGGTGACTTACCAGTTTAGCTCTTTTTGTGATGAAATGAATATCCAATATATGAATTTACCCTAGTTTGTTTACTAACTCATTTATTGAGGCATGTTGATTGCTTCTAATTTTTTATCAAGGACTATATATCACATTATGATTTTAAAAAGACAAAAATCACCCATACCTAGATCAATAAACAACATCTTGATAAAGGAAAAAAATTTGAAGTTGTTACAGATTTCATTTTACTTGGACACACACTCAATGCTCCTAGATGAAACAGTCACAAAAACAAACAACGTGTTTCATTAGGAAACTCTGATGGAAAAAGACTTCTTGAAAGTGACAAATGCAGGAGGGGAATGTCACTTTGAGGACTAAGAGTCACCTGACTGAAATCATGAAGTTCCCAACCAATTCACAAGTATGCAAAAACTTGCCAATGGAAAAAATAATGAACTGGGATTAATGCTTTTGAATTACATTGTTGGCAAAGAATATTGGATATACATGGATTGCCAGAAGAATGACAGATCTGTTTTGGAAAAAAAGTACTGTTGGATTGCTTTTCAGAAATGAGGTTGGCAAGACATCATCTCACTTAATTTGAGCCTGTTATCAGAGGACAGCAGATCCCACAAGAGGACTTTCCTCTTGGTAAGGTTTATAAAAAGCACAGACCAAAAGACCTGAAAACCCAACTCACTGCACTTAAGTTGGTGCCTACTCCGAGTAGGCTTCTAGAGCGAGGCAGACTTGCTCCCATTGATTTACTAAGACGGTAACTATCTACACGTGCAGAAACACCGATGTGTCTTCAGAGAAGGGACTGAGAGTTAGAAACTGCTTCCATTGGGGATTACAGTCCAACACATAACTGACGTCTATGCTGCCAGGGTTCTTCTGGTACAATGATGGGTCTGCAAAAAAGACAGAGAGAAGGAGGAAGGGAGGGAGAGAGAGGGAGGAAGGGAAAGCTCTTTAATGAGATGGATTGAAACAGGGAAGTGAACAATGGTCTCAAGCATCGCTGTGAGTATTGAGCTGAACCAAGCAGTATTGCACTCTATTGTAAGTAGGTTCATCATGAATTAGAACCAAGTTGAGGACAACTGAAAGCAATAACCATTTTTTACAAAAAGGAAAGTGCTGTAAAGATTTATATATATGTTGCATTATGTGTATCTCATCTGGTTTTAAGACTTTCTCACAATGATTTTCCCATGAAATATCTGTCAATTTATCATACACCAGAGGTTCTTGTTTTGCAAGTAATGTCATTCATATTTCAAAGGTCAGCAGGGTCATGGAAAGTGAATGGTTTCATTCAAAGAGTGGAAGGTAAGGGAGAATTGAGCTGTCCACTTTGGAGAAATTAGTCCTTAAAGAACTGTGCACAGCATCTAAAAGCAGAACATTGACAGAGATAGTGCCAAAGCACAAGCTCCTCATGTCAGAAGCCATTCAAAACATCACTGAGGAAGAGCAGCCTTCTCAAAGAAAATCAACTGAGATGGCATGAATGGAATAAAGACTGGGAGTAAAGCTTTCATGCCCCCCCCCCATTTTTTGCTGTTGGGGCTCAATAGAAAATGAAAACTAAGAGCTAAAAAATCTAGCATTTGGAATGTGTAATCTATGTAGTCTGAATCTAGGAAAATAGCAAGTCATCAGGATGAAATGTAATGCATAAAGATCAATATCCTAGGTGTTAGTGAACTGATATGGGCTGATATTGGCCATTGTGAGTGAGAAAAGTCATATGACTTACTATCGTTGACATGAAACTATATAGAGGAATGGCATTGAATTAATCAAGAAAATAGACGCTTCAATATCTATCTTGAAGTACAATGCTGTCTATTCATGATAGGATAATATCTATCTGCATACAAAGAAATCTAATCAATACAACAATTATTCAAGTTTATGTAGCAAAAACTATGAAGAAATTTAATCATTCTACCAATATCAATATTCTAAAATTATGAAAAATCCATCAATATGCATTGATAATTTATTGGGAATTGAAATGCAACAGTTGAAAACAAAGAGGAGGAACAGTAGTTGAAAAATATGGCTTTGGTGAAAACAATGAAGCTAGAAATCACAGGATAGAATTTTGCAAGACTTGTTCATAACAATATGTTTTTTCCATCACACTAAAAGTGATTATACCCATGAATTTTTTGAGGCATGAAACCAAGAAATCAAACTTACTGTATCTTACTGTTTACTTGGACTCGGTGCCCCTAGACGAGCCTCCGTATGTAGACCACTAGGTCCATAAAACTGTTGGCACCCTGCCACGTTTACACCGACCTTGGACCCACACATTCTGCACCCATCTGTCTCTGGTTTCCCTCATTCACCTGCAGTGAGGCAATGGAGAAGCTAAATAACAGCAGCTTCAACAAAACCAGGGCTGACTATGGAACAGACTATCAATTGCTCATATGTAAGATCAGGTTGAAGCTGAACAAAATTAAAACAAATGCAGGAGAGGCAAAGTATGACCTTCAGTCTATGACATCCGAATTTTAAGAACATCTCAAGAACATGTTTGGTGCATTGAATATTAATTAAAATGACCTGATGAACTATGGTAAGCCATCAAGAAAACTATTCATGAAAGAAAGCAAGGATCAAGTAAAGAGACCAGAAATAAATAATAGATACAATTGAATGCCAGACAACATTCTGAAACTTTTTCTCAATCAGAGAGTAGGTAGCAAATGGAAGAAATGATGAAGCCAAAGATCTGAAGAGAAATTTTCACAGGGTAGCTCATTAAGACAAAGTAAAATATCATAGTGGCGTTAGGCTGGGTTGTCTGGAGAAATAAACTGGTGACATTCATCTATGTTCAGGAAATAATTTCATATCAAATAGAAACTTTACATCAAGAAAGCATACCATGCCAGTCCCACTCAATTGCATATGCCCAGTGTGAGCTTGTCCTCTCTGTAGACTCATGAAGCTGCAGGCGAATGAGGGAAACCAGAGACAGATGAGTAAAGAATGTGTGGGCCCAAGGTCAGTGTCAACATGGCAGGGTGCCAGCAGCTTTACAGACCTAGTGACCCACATAGTGATGACCCTCTATGGCCACAGAATCCAAGTAAACAGAAAGTCAAAGCAGCAGAGAGAGAGGTACCCAGTTTCTCCTTTAGAAAACGGTCACACCTACAAGGAGGTTTCAACAGCCTGTGTATCCATTGCCTCTGCCTCCACACAGATACCAACCAGGTGACCTAAAACATAACTGGTACAATAATGAAGTGTACAAATTCCACGGTTACCATATTTCTTGAAAGAACTCAAGAAAAAATTCAAGTGTCAAGTTTTAATATTGAAAGATTCTTTCGACAAAATATTGATTAATGCAAGAAGCATCCAAACATTAGGAAAAGGATACACCGATTAATTGTATTCAAAAGATGAGTCCACACTCCACCACTACAGAATGTAACATATGAGTCAGAAGCAATTGTAATGAAGGAAGAAGTTCAAGCTGCACTGAGAGCCTTAGACAAAAACAAGTCTCCAAGAAGCAGTGGAATATACACTGAATTGTTTTAAAAGCTGATGATGCACTGAAATCAATCATTCCAAGATGCCAAGACAATTATGTGGCAGAATTCCTGGAAGAGATTCACATTTTCACCCATTTTTACCCAAAAGTGACCCAACAAAATTCTCAAATTATAGAATAGTATCATTTATAAGATAATCAACAGTGATTGCACCAGTACATTGACAGGGAGCTGACAGAGGTTCAGGTCAGATTCAGAAGAGGGTCCAGAAGAGGGGATCTTATTGCTCTGCCAGATGGATCTTAGCTGACACCAGATAAGACCAGGAAGATGTTTACTTATGTTTTCTTGATATCCCTAGACATTTGCCAATGTGGATCTTAACAAACTCTGGCTAGTCTTGAGAAGAATGAAAATCCCAGAACACTTGATTATGCTTATGCAGAACTTACACGTGGATCAAGAGGCAGATGATTGAGCAGAACAAGGGAATTGTACATGTTTTAAAATCATTAAAGGTGTGCTTCGGGGTGGTTTCCTCCACTTGTACAATCTGTAGGCTGAACAAATCAGACAAGCTGGCTTGTAGGAAGAAGACTATGGCAACAGGATTGAAGAAGGATTTTTAATAACCTGTGATACCCAGATGACACACCTTGCTTTCTGGAAGAGAGGACGTAAGATGAGCTTTTCTCTTACAAATCTTGGTTTGAGGGTGACGAAGTCATAGATAAAAAAAGACAGTTGGAATGTGAGACTGTGAGACACTCAGGAAGCAATACATAGTCCCAGGCTTCAATCTTTATTCAATGCATGTTAATATGCACTCCCTCTCAACTATTCTGTGTCTTGTGGCAGGTTTCTACACAAAGTGATAGTTGACAATTATCTGAGGGCATGCACAGAGACAATAATACATTTGCCAAGCTGTTTGTGGATAGGAGGGAGCAGGGAGTAAATGATATCTCGCAGACTGCTGCAACTTTGCAAGGGAAGAGGAGAGAAAGTGTTCACTTTGTCTCAGTTGAGAATCTGAATTCAGCAGTCAGTGTTTCCCTTGAGTCTTGAACCATGGAAGGTGTTGATCCTGTCCCATGTGACTGAAATCAAGGTTTGAATCCTTAAATACAGACTGCGCTATGGACTACAATGCCAAGTAAAGAATTGGGCCAATATGCTAAATGGAGAAAATCATCAGATTGTCAAATGTTTCATCTTTCTTGGATCCACAATCAATAATCATGGAAGTTGCCATAAAGAGATTAATGGACACATTGCAGGAGGTAAAACCCCTTGATGAGAACTCTTCAGAGTACGGAAGCTCAAGACTGTTACTTTGAGGACTGAGATGCACCTGACCCCAGCCAGGATATTTACAATCTTGTCATATTCATGTGAAAACTGGACTTTGAATAGAGAGAATCAAGGAAGAATTGATGCATTGAATTGTGGTGCTGGCAAAGAATATTCAATTCACCATGGACTGCTAACTGGACAAGCAAATCTGTCTGGCAAGATGTAAGGACAGAATGCTCCTTAGAGGCAGGCATGGTCAGACTTAATCCTACATCCTTTGAATGTAATGGCCAAAACTTGGGAACAACTTGAGGAGGGTGCTGGGGTCGGCAGTTTCCTTCTGTTCTGCACATGGGAGCCATGGGTTGGAAGCAATGGGATGTCACTTAAAATCACTACTAATTTCCAATTCACTAGTTGTATCTGTGGAGAAATCTGTGGGAATGAGAACAAGAGAAGATTTCACTGTTTTACTTCGTCTCACAGGTTTTCTGCTGTTGATGGAATCCTGTCTATTGATCAGTTTAGTAGAAAAGGTTTGAACTTTCTCTGGCAAAGTCTCCACCTTATGCTGGATCTGCTTTTGTGAACTTATTTTTGCTTCCGGTTTTTCTAGGTGGATCTGGCCATGATGAAATAAGGTGTAATTGATCGGCAATCTTGGATAAGTTATTGAACCGTCCTCACCTTACTTTCTCTATTTTAAATTGATATAAAAATATGACTGTGTTAGTCCAGGTAGACTAGAGGAACAAATTTCAGAGACACGCATATAGATATAATGAAAAGGTTTATATATAAGAGAAATAGGACATAAGAAAGCATCCCAATCCAGTCCAGTATAAAACCATAAGTCTGATATTAACCCATACGCCCAATATCAGTCTATAAAGTCTCCTTTGGACTCACGAAGTCACAGGTAGTGGGTGCAGAGTCCCGGCACTGGCAGCAGTCTCCTCATGGCTCCGATCTTCCTGGACTCAGCATTCATCAACAGTATCTAGTGGTGGCAGAAGCAACTCATCGCTGGCCGGGGTACCCACGTGGCCTCTCCAGCTTCCGAGGTCTGGCTCCATCAGAACCAAGCCATGTGGCTTCTCCGGCTCTTCAGATGCTGCCATCTTGTCTTGTCTGTGATTATTTGTCTTTGAGACTAACTCCCAACTACCAGGGAGATAGCTTCTCATCTCCACAAGGGAAATATCGCAAGATTTCCCAGATGTGTCAGGAGAAAGCCATGCCCACACAGTGGCCTCATTGGCTACTCAATGGCTATCTCCAAATTAACTGGCTAGACTCCATCCCTACATCTCAATCATGAAATTAACATAAACACATGACTGCCACAATAGCTTATCTATTTGAAATGTCTAATATAACAGTATAATACTTATTGCACTATTTATTGTTCTGTATATTGTAACATTCATTGTAATAATATATGCTTTATATAATACTATGTGTATAATATTAAGTCTATTATGTTAATAATACTTTATTAATATAAATAATACTAAAACAATAGCATAAAATAGTATAAATGTATGGCATCGTAGTACAAAATGTCTGGTACCGAATGGCTGAGGGTGGCCCTGACCCTAGCCCTGGCCAGACAGTGCTCTCTTCTTTTGGGTGCCCAGTTGCCATGGATCGGGACCCATTTGATGGTACCTCACAGCAACAATGGCACAGTAGTAAGCTATGCCTAATTAGCATCCAATAAATGTTGGATCTTACTTTTATCACTACTATTACTGTCACTTTTTCATTCATAATCGCTTTTGATATTATTTAAATGTGATTTTCCACTCATATGCATATTGGGGAAATTTCAAAGCCAGTTGATATATTTTTAAGTTTACTTAAAATTTCAGGGAATAAGAAAAAAGGTTTTTTAAGAACTGCAACAAAAATTTTAAGGCATAGTAGTTTCTGATTTTTTATAAGCTATATCTCATTGGCAGAATCAAAGACCTATTAGACATAGGAAGTAAAAGCAGCTCACAATAAAGGGCCATGTTCAATAATGAGAATTGTATTCCTTCATTTTATGGGGAATTTTCTCCTTCAATTAGTCAGTTGGAGATGTATAAAGTAATGGCACAATGGTTAAATACTTTGTTGCTTACAAAAAATGTGATGGCTTGAATCCACCCTGGCTATCCGTGTTGCAAATGTTACAGTGAACAAAACTCTAGGGGCAATTGTATTGTCAGATGAGGTCACTGAATCATCACTGACAGCAGAAACCAACATTCAACAATAACAGAGGGAAAATACGGAAGGAAGGGAGCTGGGAATATTGTCTTCACATATAAAACTCTCTCTCCCCCCACCCTCTTTGGTATTTTTTTGATGTCTGGTTGACGATGTATTATCGTTGACTGGCAGCATGCATATTCTAGAGTTTTAAAGTTGGGAGGTGTTCAAATAACAATTGATTTAATACATTTCTCAAAAGAACCAAACCCCAAAGAACTAACTGAATTCCCAAAGGTGATTGTTTGTTCATTAAGCAAAGGGTAAGGTAAAGAGTCATTTAGCCAGAAAAAGTACTCTGACAAGGATATCAGTTTTAGCTTATTCCCAAAGCTAAAACAGAAGTGTGTCTCTATGAGAGCAATGAGTACAGCCAATTAAAATATAAATTACTATGCAGACAATAGTGATATATTTGTAGTTAAATTAAAAGAGATAAATTTTTAGATAAAGAAATTAAGACATGTATTTATTTTTCAAATACTTTTATTGGAGCCCTCTTACATCTCTTATCACAATCCATAGTGTCCTTCCAGTGTGTAAAGCATATTTGTACATATGCATTCTCTTCTCACTTGAGCCCTAGATATCAGCTCCCCATTTCTTCCCCCTCCCTTATGAACCCTTGATAAGTTATAGATTAGATTATTATTTCCATATCTAACATCTTCTGCTGGCCCTCTCCCGGGAGGGGATCTACATTGATCCTGTGAGAGAGTCTCCCTTTTTTCCTCTAGTATCTCTAGTTTCATTGTTGACCCTAAAGGGTTTATCTATCCTGGATTCCCTCTGCTTCAGGTTCTTATCTGTAGCAGTCTGCATGCCCAGGTCTAATTTGATTTGTAAGGTAGAATTGAGGCCTTGAGGGCATGATGAGTCATGGGTGAGGGAAGCACCAAAGAGCTAGAGGAAAGTTTTAAGTCTCATCAGTGCTATACTACACCCTGACAGGCTCATCTCTTCTCTGTGACTCATCTGTGAGGGGATGTCCAAATGTCTACAGATGGGCATTGGGTCTCCATTTCATGCCCCCTCTCCATCCACCTTAGGTATGATTTTGGTCTGGGTCTTAGATGCCTGATACTTGATTCCATGAACATCTCATGGTCACACAAGCTAGTGTACTTCTTCCATGTGGGTTTTGTTGCTTTTGAGCTAGATGACTGCTTGCTTATCTTCAAGCCTTTAAGACTCCAGATACTAAAGGCATTTATTGTTCTAATAATGACTCCACTGAGTACAAAGAACATTGTTAAATTAAGATTTTATTTGTTCCTTTTCGCTGTTTTGGAAAAAAAAATTCATTTTATCTGATCTCACTGGAGCAGATTTTTTTCAACACGCAGTAGTAGAATATTGGCAAAATTTATCAGTGACCAATACATTATTGCACATTTCTTAAATAAGCTTAAAAGAAGGGTAAAAACAATTAAAAGATAAAAACCTAGATATGATTTTGTCTCATTAAATAAGTCACAGTTAATGTAGAAATTTAGAAACAAAGAATCACTATTTGAAAAAAGATTGTGTTAAACTAAAAATAATTGAAGCAATTTGTAGTTCCTCATTGTGGTATATGATCCAGATGACCCAATGGTGCTAGAAGTGTCAGTTGTTGATAAAGATGCAGTGGGGAGTCTTTGGCAGACCCCTATTGGTGAATCACAGCATAGACCATTGGGATCTTGGAGTAAAGTCCTGCCATCTTCTGCAGACAACTATTCCCCCTTTGAAAAACAGCTGTTGGCCTTTTATTGGGTTTTGGTGGAAACTGAATGCCTCACCTTGAGCCACCAAGTCACCATGAGGCCTGAACTACCCATCATGAACTGGGTATTGTCTGACCCACAGAGTCATAAAGTTGGATGTGCGAAGCAACACTCCTTTGTTAAATGAAAGTGGTATCAGGAGTGCTTCTAGAGAAATAGAAATCAAGACACTAGTAATTCTTTTTATATATTTATATATAGAAAAAAGTATATAAGATAAGAAAGAAACAGTTAACTATCTATAAAGCAGTACAGATTGTTCGGTGAAACTCACTTGTGTGAGGCAGCTAGAAGACAGGCAGTCCTTCAATTCTTGAGGGCCGCTGAGTAGTCCTCTATAGAGCAATTCAGACTATCTGGTCACAGGCAGCAAACAGCAGAGCAGGTCACCAACAGTGAGCCAGATGACAGAGTCCAACAGACCCCAGCTCAAGAGATGTATATCCAGGAGTGTGGCGAAGTAGGGCTTGAAGGAACCTCCACTCACAGCAACACAGTCCATGATTAGGAGTCCCACGGGTAGTGTTGCTTGGAGGTCGAGACACAGGACAAACAAGGCAGCTCTCTGGTCCGAAGATTCAGAAGCAAGAGAGAGGGTGGGACTCCCTGAGCCCTTCCTATCTCTGCCCTTGAATTCATCCCGTATGTTCCTTGGCAGTGCCATCACAACAGATCCACCAAACTTCTGTGGCCAGGTTGGCATAACAAACCTACCCATCACAGTATACAAAGAAAAATAGTTTTGTCAAGAATTTTGCTCTTTATAAAATAAATATGCAGCAAAATCCAAAAGTAAAGTCTTATATGTTAGCCAAATAAAAATGTAATTTATTTTTAGGATAAATTTTAAATAATTTGTGTCAACAAGAAATTAAAAAAAGAAAAATGTGTATTAATAAAGATCAACACTATGTGAATTAAAAAGAAAAGGAGAATTTTCAAGGAAGTATTAATGTTATAGTCAACATTTACATGTAGAAAAGGCATGACTAATTTTGTAAGGAATGCATGGAACAGTTGTTTTCCAAATACTCTAAATCACCAGGAAGAGTAAATCCTAAAAGGGATCTATCCCACATACATTATTCGATAATAACAAACAGTAGTTGCTGTCTTAGCCATGAAAATAATTAGCTGACATCACGTGGAGTACTCCCTTTTATAATTTTCTAGTTCATTTGCGAGCTCTGATGGAGTCATGTTCATTAATTGACTGCAACCTGCAAGGTCCACAGTTCAAAACCACCAGCTGCTCTCAAGAGTCACATAGGGCTTTCTTCTCCTGTAAAGAGTTACGGAGTCTTAGAAGAGTCTCAGAAACTCATAGGGGTTGTTCTATCTTGTCCTATAGAGTCCGTATAAGTCAACATTGATTCCATGCTAGAGATTGGATTTAACTGGAACACATTTTCACCTGTGTAGTTTAATTTTCTTTCACACATGCTCCCTCTTAGACCCTTTCTAAAATTCAGTCCCTTTTCTTCTCCCTTATTTGTATTTTGTAATTGAAGTACTTTCCTGCAGCAAATGAAGTCTCAGGTGATGCAAGCAATTAATGCACTTCCATGCTAATTAAAATATTGGAGATTAAAAGTTCACTCAGAAGTGCTTCAAAAGAAAGCCTTAGCATAAGCTAAGTTGTTGTTTTTAATACTAAGAAACTTATGGGCTGAGCCCTGGTGGCGTAAGTGGTTGAGTGCGGAACTGCAGCCCATAGGCTTGGCAGTTCAAATCCAGTGGCGGCTCTCAGGAACAGCACTGGGTAATGCCCACGACCACCAGAGGCAGTGATGCCCACAAAAAAAAAAAAGAAGAAAGAAAGAAAGAAACTTATAACATGGATTGACAAGAGTCAGAAACTCAGACAACTGACTGGAGACCTGGGACTTTAGTGGTTTATGTCTTGGCACAAGGTCAATCACAAGGTCAGCAGTTCAAAAGCTCTACCCTGGAGTAAGTTCTACTCTGTCCCATCAGGTCGGCTTTGGTTTTAAATTTAGAATCTAAATTGACTTTAATGGCAGTGCATTTAGTTTCTGTCTCTCTCTTTTTCCTTGCATCTTGTCCTTTCTTTTTCTGTCTTGAGCACCTTACAACAGTTGCAAAGAGTTTAAGAATTAGTCAGTTTATGCACTGGAGCAGTGAGTGATCTTACAGTCTCTAAGTTGTCTTCCTTGGGATGTGTCTTAGGAAACAGTTGGCTTATACACTAGGGCAGAGATCTTTCAGTCTCTTAAACTTAAGACAGTGACTAGATTAGGTTCTAACACACTGAAGGAGCAAGACAATCTTTTAACCAGTTTATGCCAATAGGAATTCATACATATCAATAGCAAGTCAAGAAAAACTGGAAGGATTTACCAGCAAGAGTGAGGGAGAGAGTGAGTGTTCTGTTCCATTGTAGCAGTAAGAAAGAAAGTCTCTCTCTGGACTTTTAGCTGAATTATTTTACAATTTGAGGAAGTATAATTTTAGGTGTGGTGGTGGGTGTTCAGTCCAAAAAGGGGTGCAACCTCAAGTGTTTTTAGCCCAATAGGCTTAGATTCTGGCAAGCTTAGGGTTCCTTCTTCTAAGCCATTTTGTTATTTACCTCTTTATTCTTGATGGCCTTCTTGTCAACCTTCTTATTGCCCATGTTACTTCATTCTGCTCTATTATTTTTTTCTTTTAAAATCATCTTAATGAGGACTCTTAGAGCTCTTATTCCATACATCAATTGAATCTAGCATATCTGTATATATGTTGCCATCATTTCCAAAATATTTTATACTTGAGTCCTTGGTATAAGCACTTCTATTTTCCCTCCCTCCACTAACCTCCCACCCTCATGGATCCTTGATCAAATACATATAGTTATTATAATTTTGTATCTTTCAATTTCCAACGTCTTCCTTCATAGATAATTTTTAAAATAATTTTATTTGGGGCTCATGCAATTCTTATCACAATTCATATATGCATTCACTGTGTCAAAAATATTTGTTCATTTGCTGCCATCCTCATTCTCAAAACCTTTGGTTTCTACTTGAATCCTTGGTATCAGTTCATTTTTTCTCCTCCTTCCCTATCTCTCCTACCTTACGAATGCTTGATAATTTATAGGTTATTATTTTTTCATCATGTTTTACACGGTCTGCCATTTATCTTGACCCACTTTTCTGTACACTGCCATCTCTCTTTGCCCACTTTTCTGTTGTCTGGCCCCAAGGGAGGGGGCCATATATAGATCCTTGTAACTGGTTCTGCCTTTCAATCTCACCTTCCTTCTACCCTCCCAGTATCACCACTCTCACCACTGGTCCTGAAGAAAACATCTGATCTGCATTTCCTGTGTTTCCAGTTCCCAGTGTACATCCTCTGGCCTAGCTGAATTTGAAAGCTAGAATTTGGATCATGATCATGCCATGGAAGAAGTACTTAAGAACTAGAGGAGAGGTGTATGTTTCATTCTTGCTACCCTGCACGCTGACTGGCTCTTCTCCTCTCCAGATCCCTTCTGGAAGTGGATGTTTATTTGCCTACAGATGGTCTTTAGGGCTGCACTTGGCACTCTCCCTCATTTACAATGATGTGATCCATTGTTCTTTGATGTCTGATACCTGATCCCATCAACAACTCCTGATAACACAGACTGGTGTGCTCCTTTCATGTGGGCTTTGTTGCTTCTGAGTTACATGGCTGAGTTAGATTAAATATCAAATATTTAATACCCCAAAGATCATGTCAGAAAGGGAAGATCATGGAATGCCAATGGAACATTGATAGAACCAAGTATTCTTGCATCAAGGAAATATTTGAGTGGAGGCCCAATGTCCATCTGCTACCTTAATACTAAACCTATAAATATATGCTCATTGACCTATTTCCCAATCATCATATATAAATTTGTTTACATATGTATATGCATAGATGTATAAAAATGACATTTGCTTTCTGGTTCTTTTCTCTATTTTTTTTCACTTTCCTCTTGTCCCACTATCATGTTCAACCTTCATTTGGGTTTCAGTAATTCCTCTTGGTTACATTGCCCTACCACGTCTCGTATACCCTCCTTACCACTGCTTTCAGATCACTTATTCTTCCCTGTCCTGAGGTTTGTAGCACCACTTCCTTTACCCCATCTCCCCCTTCCCATGTCCCCCTGGAACCATTATCCCCCTTGTTTTCTCCTACAGATTGTTTATCCAGCCTTTCTTATCTAAGTAGACCTACAGAGATAATAATATGCCCCAAAACAAGACAAACCAAAACAACAAAAGTAAACAAACAAAAAAAAACACTGACAAAAAACAGAAAAGGCTGCAAATAGGTGAAGGTCTGTTTATTGACCTTTAGGAGTGCTTTCCTGTTGAGTCTGACAGGGTCCAACACCCTGGCCCCAAAGTCTATTTTTGGTACTCTGTCAGGCCTTCCTTTCTCTGTTCCCCTTGCTGTTCTGTTCCTTTAGTGTTTTGCCTTGGTGTGATGGGGTCAGTTTCTACAGTGTTCTCCCCTGTAGGGATATGGGTCAGTGAGGGATATCATGTCTTATAGTAGGGCCATGTCTATATGAACCTTTCTGTGCATTGGCTGTCCTGAACAGGGATATTGTCCTGTAGGTTTGGTGGGCCGGGATGTGCTCCACTCTCTCTTCCTTCTCCTTCTTCTGCTTCCATGTGCTCTGATCATAAATGTCCCTCTCCCTAGCTACAGCTTCAGTGCTCTCTTCTGAAGTAAATTCTTCTGGGCAGAAGGGTGACTGTCCAAGTATTGGGTTTTGGGCCAATACCTCAGAACTCTCTCCTGATTCCCTGTTTCCTGCTGGTATGCTGCATTCACATCTTGGAGCACCAGGTTAAAGTCTGGTCTCTCTATCCCTATGGAGATATCAAGAATACTGTCCCCTTTGGTGGGTTAGTGCCCTGGTTACCTGCTACCCATTTTTTTTCTTTTTCCCCACTCTATCTTAGTAGCCCTGGATTTGGTCTGGCACCTAAGCCTTGCCCCAGGAATATTTGTATATAGTCATTTTCCCTATGCCCCTTTTGCATTTTTTAAAAGTTTACCTCAGCTGACATATGTTGTACTTGTGCTTTTGTGCTTGAGTTACTTCATTTGGCATAAATTCCTCCAGTTCTTCCCATGAGTGATGTGCTTTATGTGTCCATCACTGCTTTTTAGCGTTGCATAGTACTCCATTATATGTAAGTACCAGTTTTTCAATTCCTTCATCTGTTGATGGAAATTTGGAGCTGTTTCCAACTCCTGCAATTATAACCTATGCCACAATTGGCATTGGAGCCATGGTTTTGTTCTGCCTTCTTCTGTGTATATGCCCAGTATGACGAATCCTGGGTCCTATGGTATATCATTTTCCATCTGTTTTAGATTTCACTAAATTGATTTCCATAGTGGTTGTACATACCTACAGGTCCATCAGCAGTGGATAAAATTCCTATCTCACAACCGCCGCTCCAGTGTTTGTTGTTTTCTGTTTCTTTGATTGGGCTATCTTTAAGGGTGCTAGGTTGAATATCATTGTTGTTTTAATTTGCATTTCTAATTGGTAATGATCAGGAACATTTCTCATATGTTTATTGGTCTTTCAGATTTCTGCCCTTGTAAAGCTTCTGTTCATGTCCTTTGTCCCTCTTCTTAGTGGGCAATTAGTTTTTGTTTGTTTTTTTTCTTTTGGGAAGCTAGCAGAGTATTACAGATTTTAGTAATAAGGCCTTTGTCTGATGTTTTATTGGTAGAGATGTGTTCACATTTTGTGGGTTCTCTTATTACTCTTTTGGTGAATTTTTTCAATGCACATAGGTGTTTTATCTTCAGTACCTCCCACTCGTCAACTGATGACTCATCTGTATTTGTGTCCTTCCCTGTTTCTGATAGCCTATGTATTTCCTGCACCAAAATTCTCAGGTTTGTCCCAATTCCCTCAGTGATGGTCCTATCCGTGTGGGGGGTTTACCTTGAAGTTGGTGATCCACCTTGAGTTTATTCTTGTGCATGTAGTGAGATAAGAGTCTTGCTTCATTTTTTTGAAGGTAGATACCCATTGTTTTTCCAGGACTGCTTTTTCAAAAGGGCATCTGCTTCCCATTTGATATTTTGGGGGTCCTTATCAAAGATCAATTGCCTGTATGCTGATGGTTTTATTTCTGGGTTTTCGGTTCTTTTTCATTGGTCTAACTATCTGTCATTACACCAATACTGTGCAGTTTTGATGACCGTGGCCTTATAATATGTGCTGATGTCAGGTAAAGCAAGCCCTTCGACTGTGTCATTTTCCTTGAGGAGTTCTCTGCTAGTTTGGGGCTTCTCCCCTCTCCATATGAGGTTGGTAATCACTTTTTCCATTTCTTTGAGGACAAATGAGGGAAATTTATTGGGATTGCATTAAACTTATATGGTGTCTTAGGCAAACTAACATCTTTACTATTTTGAGTCTTTCAGTCCACGAGCATGGAATATTCTTCCATTTGTTGAAGTAACTCTTGGTTTCTTGTAATAGTGTGTTGTAGTTTTCCTCATATAATCCTCTTTTTGCCTTTTAGTCAGGTATATATGTAGATATTTCAATTTGTGCTGGATATTGTAAAGGGTACCACTCTTTTGAACTCCAATTCTGTGATCTTATTTAATGTGCATAGCAGTCATATAGACTTCTTTTGTTGATCTTGTATCCTGCCACTCTGCCATTCTCTTCTGTTCATTCCAGTACTCCCCTTGTGGAACTCTTGAAATTTTCCATATATATGAAATTATATCATCTGCAAATAATGATAGTTTCATCTTCACCAGGCAAATACCTTTAATGTCTTATATTTGCCTTATGCTGTTAGCTAAAACCACCAGTACAATGTTTATTAAGAGTGGGGACAAGAGGCATCTTTCTCTGGTCCCCTTTTCAATAGAATTGTGTTTGCCTTTTCTCCGTTGGCTTCCATTTTCTTGAGAAATTTTCCATCCATTCTTATCTTGATTGTCTTAAACAGGAATTGGTGTAAGATGTTGTCTAATGCTTTTTCTGCCTCTATCAATATTATCATGTGATTTTTTAGCCTTTCATGTCAATGTGACAGATGATACTAATGGTTTTTCATATGTTGATCCATCCCTGCATCCTTGGTATGAATCCCACTTGGTCACGGTGAGTTATTTGCTTCATATACTTTTGTATTCTATTGGCCATTATTTTGTTAAGGATTTTTGCTTCAATGTTAATTAAAGATAATGGTGTTTATTTCTCAATTCCCGTGGGGTCACTGCCTGATTGTGGTAGCAGAGAGACACTAGCTTCATAGAAGGAATTCAGGAGTTTGCCATCATTTTTATGTTCACAAATAGTTTGTGTAGGGTTGGTGTCAGTTATTCCCTGAATTCTTGGGTAAATTCTCTTGTGCAGAATTCTGGTCCAGGTGATTTTTGCTGTTGTTGATAATTCCTTGATAACCTTGTCTATTTCTTCTGTTGCTATAGGTTTGTTGAGATTCTTGACTTCCTTTGGGGATATTCTAGGGAGGGCCTCCAAGTTGTTTAACTCAGTGGCATACAGTCCTGTGTAGTACTGTGTAATTATCCTTTTGAATTTATGATAGTCTGTTGTAATGTTCCTTCTTTCGTCCCTCATCCTTGATATTAAAATGTATTCCCTCCTTTCTTTGGTTAGATTTACCAGTCTTTTGTCAATTCTGCTAATCCTTTCAAATAACATTTAGCAGTATTAATTTTATCCATAGTTTTCTTATTTTCTCGTTTCTGAATCTCAGCCCTGATTTTTTATAATTTCTCTTCTTTTGCTATTAGTTGGATTGTCTTGGTGACTCTGTTCCAATTTTTGCAAATTTTGTGCCAGCATATCTATTATGTCTTTTTCATGTGTGCAAGTATTGCTTTGAGACTTCCTCTGATAACTGCCTTTGCTGTGTCCTATCAGTTTAGCTATGTCATGTTCTCAATCTCATTTGTTTGTAGAAATTTCCTAATTTCAATTCTAATCTGGGTGAGTACGCAGTCCTTTTGCAATAGTCATTCATTCTCCAATTATTTGCTCCTGTTGTCTTTATCTTCTGTTTGCTGATTTCCAGCCTAATGGTACAGCGGTTAGAGAAAGAGAGTCCTGTATGATATCAATGTGCATAAATTTATGTAGATTTATAATGCCTCATGCACCAGTGTGTGATCTGTTTTTGAATATGTGCCATATAGACTTTAAAAAATGTGAATTTGTTTGTACTTGGCTGAAAAGTTCTATAAATATCTATCAGGTCAAATTGTCTAATAGCAATATTTAGCTTTCTAGCATCCTTGTTGAGTTTCTTTCTCTGTAATCAATCTTTCTCAGATAGCACTGTATTCTAGTCACCTACTACAATTGTTCAGGCTGCTATTTCTTTCTTAATCTTTTGGAGTGTCTGGGTGACATATTCAGTGGATCTCTCATTTGGGGAATATATGTTTAAAATACATGGTGCTTTTTGTCTACCATTTCCTTAAGCGTTGTATAGTGTCCCTCCTTATCTTTTTTTATGGATTACACTTTTAAGTCAATTTTACCTGAGATTAGGATTCCAACCGCTGCTTTTTTTTTTAATTACTGTTTGCTGAGTATGTATTTCATCGTCAGCCTATTTTTGTCTGTAGTCATGAGAGATGTATTCTGTAGACAGCAGATTGATGGGTTGTACTTTCTAAGGCAGTCTGCTAGCATCAATTTTTTAATGCCTCATTTCAGTTCATTGATATTCAGGATTATTATCTCCATCTATGAACTCTGTGATAACATCTTATACCTTTTGTGTTGCATGCTTTCCTACCTCCCTTTCTTATCACTGTGTTGTGCCTGTGTGCATGAGTGTTGTCTGTGGGTATATGGTTCATTCTTGACTTCTTTCCACTCTTAAGCCAATGCTATCTTGGGGGCTGTTTTCTTTTTGTTGCCCTCTGGGTGGGCTTTTCTTTGTAGTGGTCTCTTATTTGTGTTTGGTGAGTGCTGGTCAGCAAGGATCTTTTGTAGGGCTGGATTTCTTCTAATGTATTCTTCTAATGTTTCTCCTAATGTATTCTTTGAGTTTTTCCTTTTCTGGGAATATTCTTACTTCTACATCTATCTTGATAGATAATTTAGCTGGGTAGAGTATTCTTGGGTTTGCATAATTTCCCTTCAATTTTGGGGATATGTTAATCCACTTTTTCCTCTTTAGAGTGTCCGCTGATAAGTCTGAGCATAGTCTTATTTGGGAACCTTTATATGTGATTGCTTGTTTTTCCCTAGCTGCTCTCATGATTTTCTCCTTTTCTTCAAAGTTGGACAGTTTAACTGCTATGTGCCTTGGTGACTTCTTCTTAGGACCTAGTCTAGCTGGTGTTCTTTCAGTCTTCCAAATGGTTGCCTGGTTTCATTCATTAAGCTTGGGAAGTTTTCCTCCAAGAATTCTAGCACTATTGTTGCAGGTGACTTCTTTGTTTTGTCTTCCTCTGGCAATCCAGTAATTCTGAAATTGTTCCTCCTCATAGCATCTGACATAGGTCTTATGTTTTCTTCCATTTCTCTGTTGATCTAATTAGATTTTTATTCATATATGTTAAAGTCTGCTTGGCTGTCCTCTGGGTCACTTGTGCAGTTCTCTGCCTCTGCTACTGACTTTTGTTATCTTGTCCCTAAGTGCTTGTATTTACCTTTGGTGTATGGCCTTTATCTCCTCTATAATTTCATCCATTTTCTGTATAGCTGCCTGCATATCCTGTATGACTCCAAGCAGCATTCTGAAAATTTCTTTCTTTGGCAGATTAATGCCTGCTCCTACTATGCACATCGCTAGACTCAGGACATCTCCTGCCACTCTCTTTTGTTTTTCCTCTTTTTTTGTTGAGGTCATTGTGACTGATTGTTGTCTGCATTGCATTGATTCCAGGGAGCCATATTTCAGGGAGTCAAAGAGCACTGGGAGTGGTTCTACCTAGTCTTATAGGAGCACTGTGAGTTCACTTGATGACAAAAAGTTTTGAGTGGAAAAAGGGGCCCTGAGATCACTGTGGTTCCAGGACTTGGTGCTTACTAACAGGTTGGTAATTCAAATCTACCAGTGGAGAAACATGGTGGTCTGCTTTCACAAAAAGTACAGCTTTGCAAACTCCACTGAACGGTTCTACTTTGTCATGTAGGTCACTTTGGATTGGAGTCAACTTCAGTGGCTATGGGTTGATCCTAGTGAATTAGAAAGTGACATTTAAGCTCAGCAGAGACAAAGGTTAGACTCTACCATAAAGCAAGGTGCAAAGAATCATGTTTCTAGAAAAGAAAATATGATTTGCAAGGTTCAGAGCTAAACCTGAATTCCCAAGAGAAATGCAATGTAATAGATGTTAAGAGAAAACCATTGAATGTTACTTTTTGATTGGACGTTTTAAAAACATATGAAAAATTTAAATATGAAATTGTATTGTATACTAAATCCCAAATGAAATAGGATGCTTCACTAATTCTCCAATTCATTACCCATGCCATACTTTCTTGTCATCCCTCACCCAACTTCTATAAATCATACCATTCCTTTTCTTCCTCAGCTTCCATTCCATTTTACTTACTTATTTGCTTGTGTGTGTCTCATGAAATATATTTACTGATTCAAAATGTAAATCTTTCATAACAGTTGGTAAAAATTAACATTGCAGGGCTGAGCCCCGGTGGCATAGTGGTTGAGTGCAGGACTGTGGCCCACTGGCTTGACAGTTCAAATCCAGCATTAGCTCTCCAAAAATTAACATTGCAGTCCACACAACTCCTACTGCAAATATTCTGATTGAGATAAAGTGTGGCAAACAACAGGAGTGAGGGAGAGAAAGAGAACCAGTCACTTGACTAAAGAGAATTAATGATAAATATTATATTAATATCTTTCCTTGCTATTCACCAGGTGTCACAAAGGGGTAATGAAATATAAAGTATAAAGAGTTTAGAATTCACAACTAACACCAAAGATTAGGTTATTTTTAATAAGCTAACTTGTAATTGAAGGATCAGAATCTTTATTATTAGATAACCACCTTTTACATTTTGTCATTGGACTTTATTTACTCTAGTCTCTATTATACTCTTGTGCCAGCATGATTTTCTATGTTTTATGTTTCCAAATTCATATACACTGCTGTTGTGTATTGTTGATCTTCCAACTTTTATTATAATCCAAAAATTGATATCAATAAGAAGAAATTTGGCCAAATATATTATTCCCAAAGAAAGTGCAGAAATGATATTTTCCAAAAACTCTCAGCTTTTGAAACCAAGAAAAATGCAAAGTAATTTATGAGAAGGATCTGTAGTACTTGACATTGAACATTTTAATTAGAAATACAGATGGGCCATATGTTAAAACTGCATGTCATTGTCTATCCAGAGAAACCACAGTCACTACCAGGATATAAGTTGGAAAGATATATAAATTGCCTTTGCATCTTTTAAAAATTCTTTAGAATCTCTAGAGTGGGCAAACAATGTCTAAGGAGATTTGAGTTGATTTAGGTGAACATTTACATCTATAAATTATTTCAAGTTTTCATGTTTCAAACAAGGTAATTTTACTAATAGCTCTGAGAAGTCAGCAGAGCACAGTATATAGTGCAAGATTCTATCACCTCCAAAGTTTTTCTAATAGTACCTATTGTTTTTGATAATAATTGATTGTTGAGTATGACTCTGAAAACTTTGAATCTTTCTATGTTTATCTCTGCATAATCACACAGTAATCCTCGAAATATAAAATATGAATTTTTTTCCTAAACTCTGTCAAACCAATCTGGAATTTATTTGATAACATGTCAGTTAGGAGGTGGCAATTAGAAAAGTTTTAGCCTAAGTGTGGATAATTTAAAAGTGAATGTCCTCTAGATAGTCTTTATTTATACTTTCTCTATTTTATCATCTTTAAGATGATGCTATTTAAAAACATTTTCTCTTCTAAAATATTGAAACCATTTATGAACATAAATTATGTTCTCATGACTAATCACCATTTGGATCAGAATTATTTGGAGTAATTATTAAAAAATTCTCTTGGTCCATTCCACACCTACTAAATTTAAGTCTCAATTATTTTTGTATAGGTGTAAAACATACATGATCATTTTAAAGCGTATTTTAGAAATTTAGTCATGAAAACAAGAAAATAATAGTCTTTGTTAAAGTAGGGATTCATGGTTGCAACTTCAAAGTTTTTACCTTCATCTCAGGACCACCCTTTCATTCTTTTTAGGACAGATACTATTCTGCACGATAATGCATTGGTAAGCACATGACATCATATATTTGTCAAAGCCCTTGGGACTGAGTGACACATAAAGAAACCTAATTGTTGTAGTCTGGGTAGATAAGAGAAACAAATCCATAGAAACTCATATGTGTATAACAGAGTTTTATATAGAGGGTAACTAATCATACATTGAGAAAGTATCCCAGCTCAGTCCAGTCCAATCCCATAAGTTCAATATTAACCCACTTGTCTCAAATCAAGCTATAAAATTCTCTTCAGACTCACAAAATACATGCAATAATGCCAAATGCAGGGTGATCACAGGCCAGTGGGTAAAAAGTCTTTGGATCCAGTGGTACTGCAAGCATCTTAGTGGTGGTAGGGGTCTTTATGCACGTGACTTCTCCAGTTCCCAGGGCATGGAGTCTATCAGTGTGATGCAACCTGTCTTGTCAGTAAAGTGACTCCAAGAGAGTGAGCAGGAACATAGAAATGTCTCCCACCACCAAGAAGGAGTGCAGGATTTCCCAGAATTCTCTGTAGAAGTCCATGCCCAGAGACGTCATTGGCTATGATCCGGTTGACAGGTTAGATTTCAACCCTTCATTCTTAATCTTCTCAAGTCTCAATTGACACAAGATTATGAAGCTACTGCACTAATGTAAACTATGGGATTTAGTTAATAAGAAATATAAATGTCAGTTTATCTATCTTTATTAATGTATCACAAGGATGCAATGTGTTTATAGTTAGAAAAATCGGTGGAATGAGGAAAAAGATGTAGCTTCTGTCCTTTGTGTAAAATTTCTCATTAAATCAAAATTTGACCTAAAAATACTATCATTTAAAAAATTCCATATTTCAATAAATTCTTCAGGCCACGATGAACCTAACCACACTAATTTTCCACAATGTTTATAGATTGGAGATTTCTTATATGCATCCAACTCATTTATCATTAGTAATTTCTTATACCTGGGATGTTTTGTCTTTTCATTATTCACATCTTAGAAATGAGTGATCATGATAAATAAGCAAAGTATGATATGTTAGAAGGCATGAAAAAATTAAATTAATATGGACCCGGGAAGTGTTGGATCTGGTATGTGATGAAACCACTGATAAATCAAGAGTTGTAAGAATAGCTATTCTTTACCAGCAAGAATAAGAAAACTAACTCTAGGATTGGAATTTGAGGGTGTTGAAATAAGGGTGTTACCATGCAAAATGAGATTAGTAAGATTTTTTTTTGCTTGGGGCATATTTTTCACATGCATCACTTAATAATTTGGCCCTGCAAAGGATCCCTGAATATGGAGCAAACTTCACACTCTTGTGGTTCTTAAAACACTTGAAAAAATAAAGATCTGTTCTCAGTGACTGGTGGGTGGTTCAGCTGTAGGATTTCTGCAATCATTTAGGATATTTAGCTTCAATTCCTGGCCATGCTCCTCAAGTTTAGATATTAGCTCTATCAGTGAGGTGTTGTCTGTAGCTATGAACCTCTATATCTTTCAGATAGAGTCAGGCTAAGATAAAAAGTCTAGCAATCTATTTCTGAAGATAAGCCAAGGAAATTCCAGGGATCTCAAGCTATGGGTCCTAGAGTCTGAGTAAGAAATAAAAAAAGTGAGGTCAATGAATATGCTGTAAAATACCTGATGCTCACCTTAAGCACTTTAAGAGGACTAGAAGGTTATTTCATTCACCTCGTACTATGAGGGAACCAGTCTTACTATGAAGATCCATGGATCTCAGCTGCCAGGGATACAAGGAAGTGCAGTGGTCACAGAACTGAACTCATTCCCATATATGCAGATGATACTATTTATCCAAAATAATAGCGTCTAAGCACTATTCAAACACCAGAAGCCAGAAGGCCACAATTACAGTAATTGCTGGCAAGTATGGATTGACCACAAGGAGTCCTTGCCCTCTGGGAGTTGTGGAGATATTAATAGATATTAATAGATATTAATAGGATTCACAGGGGGAAGGAGCACTGATGAGCAATCAGCGGGGACCTGCTTCATTTCTACAACCCCTCAAAATATAAAGAGGCAAAAATGGAAGAACAGGGCATGGGGGCAATTGCACCAATAAAAAGTAATGCGTTTTAGTTTATTTTCTAGACTGCAGTCATTCCTAAAATCTGGAGCCCATTGACTAACAGTGGCCAGCTCTTTTGAAGATATGACCTATTAACACCAGGCAACTACATAATATGATGATTCTCCCAGCCCTTTCCCAAAGGGAGTTGTGGTCATTTACTGAGGCTTCTACATGCTGAGCTAAGAGGAACATCAAACAGATGGAACGTGTCATCTGAGATGATATTAGAGAATAATCATGGCTTCCTCTTAGAATGGGAATTATGGGTGTACCATAATAATAAATTCCTGCTTCACATTCCACAGTTGACATCTGGGTACAGAGATTGACAAAATACTCCTTTCTCCTGCAGAAACTGTCATTTGGTTTGTTATATTTTGTATGTGCAATACTATTACACGGAGTGTCTTTAGCCTATAACAAGTACTTTGAAAATCAGAAGGCCAAGTAGATGGCTAAAAAAACTGCCTTTCCAAAACATACGTACATCTGTTCCAAAACACTAGAAAAATATTGTGTCCTACATTCTCTATGATAAAAGAAACACACAGCCACAGGTAGGCATCAGAGAACTTTGCAATATTATCTTTTATTAATAAGAATACTGTTCCAATACATAGACCCAGTGAAAGTCTTTCATTTCTTAGGTGACTCATGAACAAAAAAGAGCTATTTAGGAACACAAGTAAAATATAACTATATAGACTGGTCTTAATTAATTTATGAAATATCTCAGAAGAAAAGCATTCTTATAATTCAAAAAGAACATTAGAAGTATAACCAAGGAATTCCAAATAGGAATTACCTTCTAGTTTTGTAATTATTTTTCTTCATTTTAGAAAATCATTTTTAAAAGTATTTTATTGCATTTTTAGTAAAATTTAGATTCCTATCAGTACTTTACCCACAAATTATTCAGTAGCATTGTTTCCCTTCATCACAATCTATGAAAATTCTTATTATTTTCAATATTTACTATTCTAGTTCCATAAATCTAGCTTTCATTTTCCTTACCTTTTCATATTTTTAAAAAAGTAATTGCTAAAAAAATTTTTTAAAAAGAAAATAAGATAAAAAAGTCATTATGACTGGTAAATCATTGTTTTTTATCACAAATGTTTTTTCCAATTTGTAAATTCTTCTCTTTCAGCCCATGCCTACCTAGAGGTTTATCTCATTCTCCAGTTGAGTCATTCTTTTTTCTCCTTTTTAATTTCCAAAAAATGGACAAAGTTGTTTATCCTCAGAGCATTTACACTTGTTATTGTAGAGTGCAGAGTACTTTTCCAGATTTCTCCTAATGTTGGAGGAAGTTTCATCATTTTGTGCCAGGTCAAATAGCTTCTCACTAAGAGCGCTTTCTCTGCTTTTTCTAAACCTGCATACTTACTTTCTGGAATCATTAGCCAGATTTATTTAATTTAGAGGTATGATGAACAATAATTCAGTTGAGTATGAGGTTTTGCTGAATGGAAGCATCAAATACATGCTAATCAGGAAGATCTTAGTTATTTATGCTGCTGGTGCTGTAGAGGCCATTCCACCGGATAGCAACCCTATATATAATAGCAAATCACCAGGTCTTACGCTGTCACGCTTGAACCCCTTGGTGTAGCCACTGTGTCAATCTATTTTATCACGCTTTTTCCTCATTTTCTCTAACCCTCCATTTTACCAAGCATGATGTCCTTTTCAGGGATTGTATCCTCTGACAATATACCCACAGGACACACTAATGAAGCCCTGGGATCTAGTTATGTTCTCATACAATGTGGGGTAAAGACAAGTACAAACTGCACTCTCTTTTTCATGCAATGTTTCTCGCCTGTAGATCAGTGACTATTACATAGAAAGTAGCTAATGAATGCTATCTGAACATTGGATAAATTACTTTATGGGGGAAATTTTTAAGTTCTACTGAGTCAGTTCCAATTCAGAGAAACCGCATTTACAGCAGGACACACTGCTCAATCCTGTGTGATTTTCACAATTGTTCTTATACTTCAGTCCATTGTTGCAGCCACTATGGCAATCCATTTTATCAAGAGTCTTCCTCTATTTCTTTGCCACATCACAAATATACATATAATGTGAAGCATGTAACCAAGAATATGCCATGAAATCTTGTTTCTAAGGAGCACTCAGGTTGTACTTACATGAAAGATCAGTTTTCACTTTTGGCAGTCAGTCCATGGTACTTTCAATGTCCATCTCCAAATGCATTGATTCTTTTTTAAGTCTTTGATACTCAAAGTTCAGCTTTCACATTCAAATGTGTAATTGTTGAGAGTCTCCTCTTTTTCGCTACTCTAATTCTTTACTAAACATGATATGTTGCCCCAGGGCATGACCTCTCCAAATAACATGTCCAAGAAAGGTGAAATGAAGTCTCTCCATACTTTCCTCTAAGGAGCATTCAGGCTGTAATATTTTCAGGACAGATTTGTTTGTTCTTTTGGAAGTCTATGGTACTTTCATTATCCTTAGTCAGCATTGTAATTTAAATATATCAGTTTTTGTTCTGCCTTCCTAATTCACTGTCCAACTTTCACATTCATATGTAGTGATTGAAAATACCAAGGTTTAAAGCTGACATAACTTATTCTTTAAAATGTTAGCCTTGCTCTTTAACACTTTAAATAGGTCTTGTGCAGATTGACTCCGTAAATTTTTCCCTTGACCTCTTGATTGCTGCTTCTGTGGGCATCAATTATAGATCCAAGCAAGATAAAAATCCCTGACATCTTCAATTTTACCTCCATCTATCATATTACCTATTAGTCCAGTTATGAGATTGTTGGTCTGAGTTACATTGAATTTCATTCCATACTGAAGACTGAAATCTTTGGCCTCATCAGCAAATGCTTCAAGGCCTCCTAACTTTCAGCAAGCATGTTGTGTCATCTGCATATCTCAGGTTGTTCATATGCCTTTCCCCAATCTTGATGCCAAATCCTTCTTCATATGTGCCACTTCTCTGATTACCTCCTCAGCAGACAGATTGAATAATAATGGTAAAGAGCTGCAACCCACACATTTCCTGATTTTAAATCATGTGATATACTATTGCTTAGTTCTACAAGCCTCTTTATCCATGTACAAGTTAAGCATGAGTACAATGAAGTGTTCTGGAATCTTTTCAATGCTTTATTTGCTATGATCCATATAGTTAAATACCTTGTAATACTTACTAACACACAATTAAATCTATTTTGGGTATTCTATACTATTAGCCAAATACTATACATTTGACATCAACAATGACATCCTTTGTTATAGCTACTTTTCTGACTCTCACCTCAACCTTTGTCCGTTCCCAATCATTGTACTGCTGCAAGATCATTTTTTGGTAATCTTCAACAAAAATTTTAATGGCATATAACAATAATGACACATTTCTATAATTTTAGCATCTTATTGTGTCATCTTTCTTTGGAATACATACAAATATGAATTGTTTCTCTTAGCTATATATTGGTCTTCCAAATTTTCTGTCAAAGAATAGTAAATAGCTCCATGCTTCTTCAGCTTGCTTAAAAATTTCAATTGGTGTGGCAGTCATGTACTCTCAAGCCAATTTGATTAAGAGTGTAGGGGTGAAGTCTAGCCTGTCAATCTGGAGATAACCAATGTGACCTCTGTGTGGACATGGATTTCTTCTGATAATTCTGGGAAATCTCACATATTTTTTCTTCTTGGAGATGCTCTAGTGACAAGGCACAAGACTCAGTCCTTGAGAGACACTGCAGCCAACAAGACAAAAGGTTGGCTCCCTGAGAGGCATTTCAGAGGAGAAGCTACATGGACTGACCTGGATGAAACCAGGCCTGTGAAATCGGAAAAGTCACAGAGAGACTTCTGCTGGTGCTGAGATGCTTGAGAAGCTACAGAGTCCCCTGCCAGTGCTGACATGCTTCTACCAGCATGGATACACAAGACTCTGCACACACCGGCCTGTGATAGTCCTGGTGTCATTGCATGTGCTTTCTGAGTCTGAAGAGGACTTATGGATTGGTATCAGATATATGAGTTAATATCAGACTTATGGACTTGGAATGGGCTGGAATGTTTTCTCAATGTTCCATTCCTCTTGTATATAAACCTCTCCCTTAAATACATATGTGTGTTTATGAATTTGTTTCTCTAGTCTACCCAAACTAACACAATTGGTCTTCCAATTAGAGTATCCAAAATATAGAGCACAATGAAATTAACTTCCATTCCTTGAATCTATTAATAATTCAGTGAAGAGTTAATTTATATATTTTAAAAATTATTTAATACCATAATCCTTAAAACTCTAATATCACATATCTATAAAATTAATCTTTGCTAAAAAATAAAGGAAATAAATTTGCATTAATATTATAGAATTGTTAATATCTCCTTATTCATAATTATATAATATTCATTTAAAATATTTTGTACAGTTTATTAATCAATAGTAAATATCTCAGCAGTTAATACCACCCCTCATCAGTCATTTTGTCAAGATATCAGTCGCTTGCCTGTTGTTGATGCTAGAAGTTACGTCAGTGGTTCTTCAAATGTCAGCTAGTCACCAGGTTTCACCAGAGCACACAGATTAAGAAATAGGCTGGATATGTTTCAGAGAATAGCTGCTGAAAATAGTAGGAGATCAATGTCAGGATTAGAGTCCCTCAAGTTGGAAGGCATTCAAAATGTGACAGAGGAAGTGCTGCCTTCTGAAAGTAGTGTCAGCTGCAATGACATGATGTTGATGGGGCATGACTAAAAATGAGAAGAAACAACTGCAGTCATTAATAATCAGAAAGTGGGATGAATGAAGCATAAATCTAAACAATAAAGGGGAAAATGGAAGTCATTAAAAATGAAATGGAATGCATAAACAGCTAAATCCAAACAGAGAGCTAAAACAATCTCATATTTGGTGCCAAATGACAATATTGGTTATTATGCCACAAGTGACAAATGAAGAAGTATGGTTGCCATTCTTCATCATAAACATTTTAAGATAAATCTTGAAATAAAATGCCATTTGTGATAGAAAAATATCAGCATACCAATTAATACAAATATTACTCAAATTGACAAGCTAACATTCAAGCTATTTATGAAGAACTTGAAGAATTCTATCAATTTTTCAGTCTGAAGTTGATCAAATATGCAATGATAATGTATTAGAAATTACTGGAATGAATAATAATAATAATAATATTCCCATCTCATTCAAAAAGGGTAATGAGAAACAGAAAAATGAGTTTGCAAAAAAGAGCTGTGGCAATATAGGCTTCCTTTGAACTGGAAACTTGAGTTGGAATGTCACTTGTAAAAAATGCTTTTGTATTTAAAGCAAGGGGGCTACATCCTTTCATGTAAATCAGATTCCCTAATGTGGAGCAAAATTAATTGAATAAGCCTCTTTCAACTCTAATGAAAGTATCCATTACAACAATTCTTCTTAATCCCCAAGAATTGCTAAACACCTGCCTTGAATTTAATGGGCAGTGCATAATTTTCTCCATGCTGAAGTTTGCACTGTTCATGATTAGCAAAAGAGAGGACCGAATGCACAGTGGTTTACATGCTGATTGAAATAAAGATTAGTAGTTCAAACCCACGAACTACTGCTTGTCAGAAAGCTCCAACAGGCTCCTTCCTTATAGATGTAACAGTCTTGGGAGTCTTTGGGGTCAATTCTACTTTGTCCTATATGGTTCTTGTATGTCAGAATCATCTAGAGACTGGTGGCATTATTTCATAGATTAGGAAAACATCTTTTTCTATACTCACAAAATTTTCAAAGTTTACATTTTATTATTTTAGCAAGAGGATCATTATTTTTGCTCTAAATTTATCTTGTAGACAAATAGCTAAGCAATTCCTTTGTAAATATGACAACATGTCTTGGGAAAGCAGCTACCATATATATACCATATGAAATCTAAGTCAATTATAAGGACTACTCAAAAATACAACAAAGCCCCAGGGATGTTTTGAATAACAATGAAAACATTTCAACAAAATGAGACTACTGGTCAACTTGAACTTGAAGAGATCCATATTTGGACTGATTTCAAAGAAAGATTCCTCAACACACAGGAAATTACTGAACAATATCATTAATGTGACATGCTTGTGAAATTTTGCTAAAGAGCATTTAACAATAGATGTAGCTTCTCATCGACAGGACTATGACAAAAATTTCCACTGGATTCAGAAGAGAACTTTCTATAAAGGATATCACTGCTGATACCAGACAGTTCTGGGATTAAGCAGAGAATAGTAGAAAACATGTTCAGTTGTGTTTTTTTGGCAATACAAAACTGTTTTGGTAATAAACTATGAAGAACATTACAAAAATGAAAATTCTAGAACATTGAATTGCATTCACTTAAGATCTGTATAGAACAAAGAGCAGTTTATTGAGAAATACAGAGGGATCCTGAATGATCTAAGATCAGGAACGGTATGAATCATGATGATATTCATTCTCTGTGTCATTCAGTCTACATGCTGGGCAAATATTTTGAGTTTTTGTGTTCTGTGAAGAAGAATATGACATCAAGATTGAAGAAAAACTAGTTAGCAACCTGTGATATGCAGATGGAACAATCTTGCTTACAAAGTCCTGTGGAAGACTTAAAATATTAATAAGAGCCAGACTATAGATTTCAATATGAAAAAAAAGTTAATGTAAGGAAAACAAAATTTCTCATAACTGGACCAATGAAACCAACATCATGAGAATAGAGACACCACTAACATTGGCAAGAATTTTATTTTAGATTTTTGCATATACCGTTAACACTCATGAACTCAGCAATCAAGAGATTAAGCAACATAATTGAGTGGGGAAAATGTGCTGCAGAAAGCCTCTTTAAAGTGTTAAAGTGCAAAGACTTCACTTAGAGGACTAATGTGTGCCTGAATCAGTCCATGTTATTTTAATTTGTCTCATGTGCACGTGACAGGGAGACAGCCAGGAGAAGAGTGGATTCCTTTGAACTATGGTATTGGTGAAGAATATTTAAATTTCTACAGATTTAACTTTCCATAGGACAAACCTATCTATGTTGGAAGACAACTCTTTAGAAGGGCGAATGACAAGACTGTATCTCACATACTTTGAATACATTATTTGTAGGGGTCATCCCTGGGAAAAGGCCATCGTGCTTGGTAAAGTAGAGCACATGAAAGAAATAGAAAGAGTCATTGAAATGTATTGACACAGAGCCTGTGAAATTAGACTCAACAACAGCAAGAATTGTTAAACTGGGTGCAGGTAGGGCCTTGCAGTGGTTCTTTTGCTGTTTGTAAGGCCACTATGATTCAGAACCAACTTGAAGGTAACAGCATCACTGCTTGTATTGAATGTGATTGCCTTTCCAACTTTTTTTGTGGGGGGGGGCATCACTGCCCTCTGGTGGGAGTGAAGGCCCAGCCTTGCTACTCGAGAGCTACTGCTGGATTTGAACCACCAACCCAGTGAATCACAGTCTCACACATAACCACTACACCACTGGGACTCAGCCCATCTTCCCAACTTTTATATGTTTCTTCCACTGTCTATATTAGCATCAAGTCATGCTGTGCCTGAAGTAACATTATAGGAAAGCATTAGAGAAGCTAATTCAGAATAATATGCATTATTAAAATACTGAAAAACAGGGGCTGAGTCCCGGTGGCGTAAGTGGTTGAGTGCAGAACTGCGGCCCGCGACCTTGGCGGTTCAAATCCAGTGGCGACTCTCAGGAGCAGCACTCGGTGGCACCCACAACCACCAGAGGCAGTGATGTCCACACACATAAAATACTGAAAAACAACATACCTTCAGATAGCACATGAGTGAAATTGACCCTAGATCTCAGAGACAGTAAATATATAAAAAATAAGTAATCAAAACAACAATGAATTCTTTAGTGCAACCATTTTGCTTTATTCTCGAAACTGCATGTAGTTATATTAAAATGCTCACACTATTACTGTCAACTACTAGGTCATCAATCTCCTTTCTTTTGTAGAAAGTGTTCTTTTAATTGTCTACTAGAATTTTCAGTTTAAAATATTAACAGATAAAAGTAAGTTGAAAGAACAAGTAATTCATGTTATACATTCCTAGAGCTATGGTTCTTTAATTTATACATAAAGGAAATTTTATGTCTTTTATATTTTCCTTAGAAATCCATATGGTAGTACAAATAATTTAAAATATTTATTGCAAACTTAATGTTAAATATATTCATGATAATTGCTGAGCTACAGTCAACTAATATGGCCCTTTTAGCTAAAATCTCTTATGTGATACTAATTCTGCCCTCTATTCCTGTGACTACAATCCCATTTTGGAGGGATTTCTCTGTTATTCTATTGAACAGGATAAGGTTGAGATTAAGGCTGTGTTTTAGTAGAGGGTGGAAACCAAGTCATCACTCTTTATTTCCTTGGGGCTATAGTCTGCTAAAAGAAAAAAGAAAAACCCATACATTTCTCAGATCCATTCCTTGGTGTCTTAGAAACTGGATCACAGAGAGAAATCCCAGGACCATTAGATCTACCACCAGGGAAGCACACTCAAGATCTGTCTGAAGTGACAGAAGTCAATACAAGAGACGTTGAAGGATTTATGGAACCATGGAACAGAGTGAAGGAGCCAGGGCAAGACCAGAGGTCAAGGCAAGTAAACAAGGAGAAGGAAGAGAGGAGGAGCTACGATACTGAAACTTGGAGGCAGAGCAGCAGCTTGGCTTCTTGGCCCATGAAGGTAGAGATCCAGGGACCTTGTCACTGAGATACGAAGGACTAGAGAGAGGCTTGGGTTCTGGTTGAGTCGTTACTGTTTTCTGATCTTGACCTGTGGAAGCCTGTTTTAATTTCCTTAATAAAGCTTCATGGTGCTGAGTTCTGTGTGGCCACTGGAACAAATCATGGAATTCATCAGAAAGGTAGAGAGCTGGGGGAGGAATCAATGATGTCAGAGTAGATAAAGAAAGATAGTGGGAGGGAGGAAGGTGAGGAGGAAGCAAGCTGACATCACCTTAATGCAATAGCGAAACGAGAGGATACTAAATAGAACTTCCATGCCATTTTTGGAATTGTAAAATGATATTTTCCCCTCACTGAACCCTCTTTTTGCATCAATCGTGCTTCCTCTATAATTTCTATGCATATATGATCTGTCCTAATTTTAAATGTATCATTTCTTGCTTTACTTACAAATATTTTCAATACAATATTGTCATTTACTTTCCTTCTTCTGAATTCCCATAGGATTGTTCTTTACTTTTCTTGTGGGTCACACTGTTTCCAGCTTTGTATGTGTCTATCTTGTCTGATCCATCTGAGCTTAAATAACCATGATTTCCAGGAACATTTTTGACAGACATTTCCTCATCAAATTTGGTAAGCATTTCCTAGCTTGAGAAAGTGGAGTGGGGACTTATTATTTACTTTTATCGCAAAAATATAATATAATATTACTATATCAAAACTCATCACAAGTTACCAAAAATGTAATGGACATACTGTAAAGGTAATATACACTTAGGACATTAAATGCTAAACAACAACTGTGTATAGTAAAATAGTAATTCATAAAGTACCAACATCTGAGATGCAGATCCAAATGTCTTTTCAAAGAATTACATATGACTCAGCCCATTATTTTAATTCAGAATGTAACTAAGTATTTCTTGCACAAAATGTTTAAAATATTTATATTATTTGGAATTTAAAATATAATTTTGACAACATTATCCAAAACTATTGTATTGAGTCACATATACTTAAAGCTTAAAGAGTCACATGTACTAAGAAAAGCTAAAAGCTTCTGCTAAGGCCTTCAGTTCCAATCAAGAGGACTAACAAAATAGCATAATTAGTAAAATTATTAAAAGGCTAGGTAGTGACCTTACTCAATCCATAGAGGAGAAGGTCTACTGAGCTTCAAACAGAGTCTGAGCAAGAGATTTTTGAGGTCTTGGCTGTACAAAGTTGTAGACATACTCTTTGTAGAGTGCTATCTGCTTCAGTCTTAAGTGGCATTTTCCCCATTCAAAGCAAAACTCCTAACTTCTGTGTGACTCAGCTGCCAAATAATATGCACATCAGTGTTGGTTAGGGAGTATCATACAGCTTTAACCATAAATAGAACTATTTTGTAATTTGCATTTGATTCCTCTTTTTCACATTAGCTATATGGCAAATTCATACTTTCCCAGCTCTTCATATTTTTATAAAGATCTGTTACATAACCCACCGTGTCTGAGTAAAGAAATGGATACCCCCACTGCGCTGCTTTTCAGCATAGAAAGTTCTAAAAACTTAAATTATATAGATGCATTTTGATACCACTGTGATTGACAAAACTAATGATTTCACTTCGAATTAAAGTAAGATGAATCCTTGGAGTAAGATCCTTATAAAATTATTAAAATAATATTATATAGGTGACATATTGTTAGATCAATTAAGTTACCAGATATGAAAGGAATTTGTTCTTTGCTTATTTTGTTCTGTGATTTGAAGTATTTTAATTATACCCATTCAGTTTTCTTTGTTTATCTCTTTACAAGAACCACATTAGTCTTGTGATAAGTTATGGATGAGGCAACTAAAATGTTACTGAAAGCAAAGAGACACATTGAAAAATTTTGGAATAACTTTACTTCTGTAGGTTTTATATGTCTTTAAATCTAAAGCTTTTTTCATGATTGATTATATGCTATAAGATAGCTTGCTTCCAATATAAAGTATATAATAATCAGATATCTTTATTAGCAGATATTCTACAAGCATTCCACATTATGAGTTTCATGAACATCTGAGTACAATGCTATTATTAAAGGTGTTTTATTTTTATCTTCTCACAACACACTATACCCACCCACAACACACTATATTTTCAGAGTGAAGGGATTGGATTTTGAATTGCAAATCTTATCACACAGGTACTTCTCTTCTTCTCTGTCTGGATGAGTGACAGTGGTATATAAGCATTAACAAACCTTATCCAGTTTTAAATACATTTCTGGTATTGAAAGCTAACAAAGCTGAAAGCTGAATGGGCATTACCTCAGCTCCCGTATTTGTTCTTTTATGTGTGTTCTGAAAGGACCTTATGGAAGAAACATGATAGAAATGCCATGGCATTACTAAATAGTCAAAGTCCAAGGTAAGAAAATAAAAGATTGGGGCTTGCTGTTTCTTTTGTCATTTTATAAGCAGTTGATCGTGCTTTCAAAAGAAGAGTCCAGGGCTGTGAATAATCTTTAATTCCTCAGACACTGAGAAGAAGTTAGTTCATCCTTCAAGGGTTTACTGAAAAAAGCCTGACAGAGATGCTATGTTCCAAGAACACAGATCCTTTGTGAGGATGACAATGTGGTGGATTGAAAAGATCTAAATGAAACAAATAGATATCCCTGTACCCAAGAATATCTGGCAGCCACATGAGAATATATCTGGGAAACTTATCAATCTGGCTGTCAAATTAAACTAAATGCACTGTCACTGTATCTGTCTGATTCAGAATGACTCTGGAGGACAGAGAAGAATTGCCCATAGGTTTCTAAAATTAAAACCTTTAGAGATGCAGGTTACCTCATCTCTCTCCTGCAGAGGACCTGTTGGAGTCATGCATACCTTACTGTGAACTGTTCAAAGAAAGCATAATCAACAATGCCACCAGGGCTTCTCTGCACGAGTACAGTGACACTTATTTTCTAGGATTTGTTTTCCTTGGTTTCACCAGAATGTGGGGTCCATTTTCAATTGTGTGTGAAGTAGAGTGATAATGTGGGCGTCATGGGAGCTTACTAACATTACTTACATTACTAACATATGGCACACACACATAAGTTTAAAAAATTGTCCCATTTTCTGAGTAGCTCCTAGAAAACTTAGCAATTTGTTTGTCCTTTGAGTAACCAAAATATTATGGATATTTGACACTTGGAGTTATGCCGTCTTGAGTTGATAGCATTACATGTTTGTACTTCATACTTTGAATAGCTCAGTTAACCCTTGGACTCCAGTTTTTAGCCCTAATAAGTGAGGATCATAATAAAGACTATAGAAAGACTTCCTAAGGATAAGTTGAAATAGGTAGGCCATCAGTACGCATTAGTATCTCAGTAGGATTTAATTACCTCCTTGCTTTGAAATTAATTTCACTCTAATATGGGTGCATTTAGTTTGAGCTTTTTCTGTGTTAAAATGGGTAACAATAGTTTTAAAAGACTGATAAACTTCTGCCATTAAAATCACTGAGAATGATCAGGCATTTCTTTTTACAGAGTATCAATTATTTGTGATTCAGCAAAAATAATGATATACAACTCATCTCTTAGGCAGAATAGTTAATGTATGTTGTAACTTAGACTTTCATTAAACAATGAAGCTTTAAGGGCAGAATATGTAGTCTATCATTGTGTTACAATTTAAGCAAATGTGACCAGACAGTATTCCTTTTCCTAAGTGTGTCTACTATCACTTAACAATGGGATAAAGAAATATTTCAGAACAAGAAAACATAATACTTTTGGCTTCAAGTTAAGTTTAAGTAAGAAAATTAAGCAAAAATGTAAATGAGTCAGAATTATTTTTGAAACAATGTATTTGGGTTGGTTTCAACCTGGGTTTAACTTTTTAATATTTTATATAGAAATATTCTATATTGGCTTCAAGAACTAAAAGGCATAACATTGCATGCTCACTTTCCTGATATGATCGCTGACATAATGTGGTGAAGAAAGCTGATGGTGCCCGATTATCAAAAGATATAGTGCCTGGGGTCTTAAAGGCTTGTGTAAAGAAGCGACCATCCAGTTCAGAAGCAACAAAGCCCACATGGAAGAAGCACACCAGTCTGTGTGACCATGAGGTGTTGAAGGAATTTGGTGCCAGGCATCAAAGAACTAAAATTATATCATTATATATGAGGGGGAGTACAGATTGGGGACCCAAAGCCAATCAACAGGTGAAGCGACATCCTCTTACAGAGGGGTTGCATGGAGTTGATGAGACATTAAGTTACAGTGTAGTAACAATGAAATATGCAACTTTCCTCTAGTTCCCAAATGCTGCCTCCCACCCACTATCATGATCCCAATTCTACCCCACAAATCCAGCTAGACCAGGGGATGCACAGTGAAGATGGAAATATGGGGAATTTAGGATAGATGATCCCTCAGGACTGGTGGTAAGAGTGGTGATACCAAGAGGGTGGAGGGATGATGGAATAGAAAAGGAGAACTAATTTCAGGGATCTACATATAGCCTATGTTAGTCCGGATAGACTAGAAGAACAAATTCAAGGGACGCATATCATTATAAGGAAAGGCTTTATATACAAAAGGAATGTGACACTAAGAAGGCATCCCAATCCCATCCAGGACAAAGTCAAAAGTCTGATATTAACCCATATGCCGGAAATCAGTCTACAGAGTCTCCTTCCAATTCATGAAGTCACAGTCAGTGGGTGCAGAATTCTGGTGCTGGCAGGGATCTCCCCATGGGTCCTCGCTTCCAGGGCTCAGGGTCCATCAACAGCATGCCACTCCAGCTTCAGAGGTCTGGCTCCATCAGGGCAAGGCCGTGTGGTCTCTCTGCCAGCTCCTCCAGCTTCTCAGATGCTGCCATCTTATCTTTTCTGTGACTCATCGCCTCTGAGAATAACTCAACAACTGGGGGAGATAGCTTCTCATCTTCACAAGGGAAATATCGCGAGATTTCCCAGAAGTCTCAGGAGAAAGCCATGTCCACATAGAGGCCTCATCAACTACTCAATGGCTATCTCCAGATTACCAGGCTAGACTCCACCCCTGCATTTCAGTCAAAAAATTAACATAAGCACATGCCTGCCACAAGCCTCCTCTCTGAGGCATGGACAACTGGGAAGTGAGTGAAGGGACACATTGGACAATGTACAGTATGAAAAAATAATAACAATTTGAAAATTACTAAGGGTTCATGGGGGACTGGGGAAAGAAAGGAAATTTGTGGAGCTGATACTGGGGACCTAAGTGGAGGGAGGAAGTTTTGGGAGTGATGATGGCATTAAGTGTGCAAATGTGGCCTGCATACAATTGATATATGTATGGATTGTGATGGGAGTTGTATGAGCCCCCAATAAAATGATTCCCTAAAAAAAGGGGGGGGGAGAAGCTTATGCCAAGGGCTCACGTGGAAAATATTTTGAAATGAACATGGCAATATGTGTACAAACATGCTTGATACAAATGATATATTGAATGCTGTAAGAGCTGTAAGAAGCCCCAATAAAATAATTGAAAAAATATTGTAAGTTAATCCATATGGTTCCCAAGGTCTCATTCTTGGAATTCGATCTCCAGCCCTTTCTTTCTACTCTGCCTTTATCTGGAAGTTGTGTTGAAACTTGTCCAATTTGGCTGATCCTGTTGGTATTTGACATACCTGTGACATAGTTTTCACCATGATAAAAATGCACAAACTGTCATAGTATGGCTAATTGATCCATGAATGGTAAAATTTAATATTCAACTAGGGATTTACCCTGAAGGTAAGTATAAAGACAAATCAAAACTATTGGCATAGAGTATGTTCCTACTAATGGAACTAGCTTGTTCCTCTCAGGAACCTATTCCAAAGATCCAAATTCACAAATATAAAATACCAAGGTCAACTTTATAAGGTATAGTTTATAATAAAATAATGTAAGAAACATGGCACATTGATTTATATGAAAGCATCAATAAATAACCAAGTCTAAGTCTCATAGAACTATTATAAAATGACTACTAAGATAAACTATTAGGTGAGAAAAAAAGATGTAAGTAAGAGTATGTCATAGAAGAAGATTTGCTACGTACAACCTTTTATACAGCTTTACATTTTAGAACCATGTGGATATTTTAGCTCTAAAATAGAGCATAATAAATTTAATCTTAAATGGTGTTCAAAGAAAAGTAATTAAGCCTAATTATATTTCAAAGTAATACTAAGCAAAGGAAAATGCATGCATTGACAGTGCACACAATGAAAAATACTCACAGGACAAAATAATCTTAGCTAACTTACATATTTGGTACATTTAGAATAGTGGTTTAAATGTAAGATTTTTTTTGTTTGTTGGTTGGTTTAACACCTTATCATTGCTCGTTTTTTCCCCAACAATTTTATTGGCAAGTAATTTACATATCATATCATTCAATAGTTCGATCATTCAATCATATCACAAAGAATTGTATAATCAGCCTGATATGAATTTTAGAGCATTCCTCCTCCATAGTCAAATTGCCTTCAATATGATTTATGCAATCACAACCTGTTCTAGTGCTCTTCCCCCACCTTTTCTTCATTAGTTCCTTCCCAAATCACCTTTCCCTCCTTATCTCCCCAGCAATCCTTGTGTTCCCTGTATCCCCTTATATCCATTATTATCATTACGTATCCACTCCTCCTGTGCTTCACAGTTGGGAGACCAAACAGAATACAATAAAAAAACAAAATCGTGCTAAGGTGGTAAGGGTAAAAACATAATAGCATACAAATGAAAATACTAATAATGCATAAGAAGGAAAAGACACTAACAATAAAAAAAGGAAGAAATTTCTGTCATGGAACCAGTTAAGAAATACTTGCACTCAGAACAAATTCAAGTCCTGTCTATAGAGTAGTCAACTGGCCAACTATTGAGTTCAATCCAGCACAATCAAGGTCATCATGTCTGGTAGTAAGGCTGATTGATACACTTGCTCTTGGCTAGAGTGGATCTACCAGTGGCTCAGTCTCACCAGATACTCTGTGGATGGATTCGGGGGTCTCGTAGTCCCCTATGATCCTCCACGAAATGAGTGTTCATAATTTCTGCTGATGCTTTTCTTCTCGCTGTATTCATGTGTTGTAATTGTCATCTTTGGATCGCACAAGCTGGTGTGCTTCTTGTGTGTGGATGTAATAGACTCCTCACTTCAATGACTTCCTGTTGGAATACATGCCTATCGGACTCTCATCACTATTCCAACTGATAACTGGGCCTCATCTGCTCTCTCTGCCACCCTTTGGTACAGCAACCTTATCTTCAGTGATCATTTCATGAGGGCGAGTATTGAGCAGGGCCATCACATAAGAACGGGTTCTTCTTAAGTAGGCTTGCAGCTAGGATTTAGTGGGAGTCCAAAACCCATTCCTGATTCTAGGTATTTATTTAATTTTTTATGAATTTATTTAAATAAATTTGCTGTTATTTGGAATCCAACATAGGTCATATCGTTCCACTGTTCAATTGTGTCTAACCTATTTGCCCAATTTCTTGCATGCACGTA